>LNAC01000125.1:3307531-3386004 GCA_002007465.1 Ailurus styani
GAAGAAAAACACAAAATAACACAAATTCTATGCAATTACTTTTAGAAAATAAAAATATGAGAATTTCCCAACTTACTTGGAGAAGCTAGTACTACTCTGATGCCAAAACCAGACAAAAAATAGAACAAGACAGCCCAACTATAGACTAATACCTCTCACAAATAGAGACACAAAAAAATTTTATTTTTAAAGATTTTTTTTTTTTAATTCATTTGACACAGAGAGAGAGATTACAAGTAGGCAGAGGCAGGCAGAGAGAGAGGAGAGAGGAGGAAGCAGGCTCCCCGCTGAGCAGAGAGCCCGATGTGGGCCTCGATCCCACGACCCTGGGATCATGACTTGAGCCGAAGGCANAGAACAAGACAGCCCAACTATAGACTAATACCTCTCACAAATAGTCACAAAAAATTTTTTTTTATTTTTAAAGATTTTTTTTTTTTTTTAATTCATTTGACACAGAGAGAGAGATTACAAGTAGGCAGAGGCAGGCAGAGAGAGAGGAGAGAGGAGGAAGCAGGCTCCCCGCTGAGCAGAGAGCCCGATGTGGGCCTCGATCCCACGACCCTGGGATCATGACTTGAGCCGAAGGCAGCGGCTTTAACCCACTGAGCCACCCAGGCGCCCAGACACAAAAAATTTCTCAAAATATTTGTAAATGGAGTTCAGCAATATGCAAAAAGGTACAGCATGACTATATGATTTATCTTAATAATGCAAAGTTGGTTTGATATTTAAGTTGATTGTCTATCATATTAAAAGACTAAGAATAAGTATTACATCACATTCAACTGATGTATAATGCATTTGACAAAAATTCAACATCTATTCATAAGACACAGAAAACTAGGAATAGAAGGTAAATTCCCTAGTCTGACAAGAGAATCTACAAATAAATTAATGGCTAATATCATACTTAGTGGTGAAAGACTAAATACATTCTCCTGAGATTAGGACCAAGACAATGATATCCACCATCATCACTCTTCAACATTTAATAACAAGTATTATCAACTGCAATAAGAAAAAAAATAAAAGGCATACATATTGGAAAAGAAGAAATAACTGTTCCTCATCATTGTCATGATTGCCTACTATGAAAATCTTAAGGGACTACCAGAAAAAGCTAGAAAATAAATGAGTTTAGCAAGATAACCAGATCATGAGTCAACATGGAAAAAAATCAATCATGTTTCTGTATGTTAGCAATGAATATTGGAATTGAAAATAAAAATCAATTCTATTTCAATATTTTCCAAAAAAGAAATGCTCAGCGTGGTAGACAAAACAATGGCCACCTAAAGATGTCCACAACATTGCAATCCCCAGAACCTGTGAATATGTTATGTTACATGACAAAGGGAATTAAGGTTGTAATTAACTGATCTTAAAATAGATTATTCTGGGGGCACCTGGGTGTCTCACTTGGTTGGGTGTCTGACTCTTGGCTTGGGTCTTGATCTCAGGGTTGTGAGTTCAGGCCTCATGCTGGGCTCTGCACTGGGTATGGGTCCTACTTTATTAAAAAAAAAAAAAAAGATTATCTTGGATGGTTTGTTCAGGCCTAGTGTAATCAATGTGGAAGAAGGCAGAAGAGATTCAAAGAGATAACAGTACCAAAAGCCAAGAAATAAAAGCAGTTTCTATTAAATGGAAAAGGCAAAGAAACAGGTTCTCCTAAAGTTCATCCAGAAAAGAATGTAGCCTTGTAAACTGCTTGATTTTTAACCCAGTTAAGACCTGTTAGATTTCTAACCTATAGAACTGTAAGATAATAAATTTGTGTGGTTTTATGCCACTAAGTTAATTTTTTTGGAGTAGCAGTATAAAACCAATGAGTATAAATCTAACAAAATCAGTAAAGAATCTGTATGTTAAAAAAGTTGAAATGCTGAGGAAAACCTGTAAGAAATTCTTTTTTAAAAGTTCATAAATTGAAAGATATAATGTAGTGAAGATATAAATTCTTCCCAAATTCATCTACAGATATTATTTAGTTTTAGTGGGAACCTCAGTAGAAGTCATTATAGATATATATAAGCTATTTCTAAAATGTGTATGAGAAAGAAAGGGAGTTAGAATAACTGAAACAACTTTGAAAAATAAAGTTGAAAGAGAGAACTTAATTTTAAGACTTACTATGACACCATAGTAATTAAGGCACTGGTTTTGGTGAAGGGGAAGATGCATCAATCAATGAAACAGCTTAATCTAGAAATAAACCCATACCAATATGACCAAGATGATTTTTGATAAATGTGCAAAGGTAGTTCGATGGATAAAAGCTAGTATCTTCAAATGGTGTGAACAATTAGACATCCATTAACCAAAAAAAATAAAATCTTATCCTAAACTTCTCATTTTGTACAAAGTAGATTCAATATCTCTCTCACTAGGATTGCTGTTCTAAACTCCAAAACATTAGAATGAGGAATAAAATCTTAATGATCTAGCATTAGGAAAGAAATCTCAGATCTGACCTTAAAAACTCAATTCATAGAAGAAAGAAAAGATAAATTGAACTTTTTCATAAAAAAAAAAACCTATGTTTTGTGGAAGACTAAGAGAATAGAAAGAAAAGCTGGAAACTGAGAAAATGTTTTTTTTTTTTTTTTTTAAAGATTTTATTTATTTATTTGACACAGAGAGAGATCACAAGTAGGCAGAGAGGCAGGCAGAGAGACAAGGAGAGGAGGAAGCAGGCTCCCTGCTGAGCAGAGAGCCCGATGCGGGCCTCGATCCCGGGACGCTGAGATCATGACCTGAGCCGAAAGCAGAGGCTTTAACCCACTGAGCCACCCAGGCGCCCCTGAGAAAATGTTTGAAAGCATTATAAAGAACTTGTATCCAAAGAATCCTTAAAACTCCGTTCTTAAAACCCAATAAAAAGGAAAAAATATGTGAACATATACTTCACAAAATACTCTGTCTGGGTGGCAAATTATCATATGAAAAGATGCTTCAGATTTACGGTTAGGGAATTGCAAATTAAAATCACATTTAGACACTATATGACACCAATTAAAATGGTTAAAATTAAGAACTAACAATACCAAGTGTTGACAAGGATGTAGAGCCAGGGGAGCCCTCACAAATTGCTGGTGAGAGTGCAAAATGGTACAGCTACTCTTTTTTGGGGGAGGGGGAGATACTCTTAAGAATTTAGAAGTTTCTTACAAAGTTAAACATATATTTGTCACAAGTCCCAGTATCCCCACTTGGAAGATTTACTCTGGAGAAATAAAAATTGATGTTCTCTCTCTCTCTCACACACACAAATGTTTATAGCAGGTCTACCCATAATTGTGTAAATCTAGAAGCAACTCAAATGTCTACCAATGGGTGAATGGGTAAATGAATAGTAGTACAGCTTTACAGTGGACTACTACTAGAAAAAAGGAACAAACTCTTAATAGGCACAACAACGTGGATGAATCTGAAAGGCATTATGTTAAGTGAAAGACATCAGTTATATATGTATTGCATAACTCCTTTTATATGACATTCAGGAAAAACCGAGCATATAGGGGAAGAGAACAGATCAGTAGTTGCCAGGGTTTCGGAATTATGGAGGGTTTGACTGCACAGACATAGCATGAGGGAGATTTTTGGAACAATGAGACTGCTCTGTATTCTGATTGTGGTGGTAACATGTATCTCTACATATTTTTAAATGTAGACCTGCACACATGCGCACACACAGGCAATTTAACCATATGTCATTATTTTAACAGTAACCCAAGATTTTAAATTACCCAAAGACTTGGAGATTATTTTCAAGCTGAAAAACTGAAAAACATAATTACTATTGAAGTCAAAAGCTCGTTAGAACTAAAGTAAATTTTATGAGTATGTATTTTATTTCTAGGTAATGTAAGAATTGTATTTTGGTTGTTGCTGTTTAATGTCACTTCACATTATGAACTGTTAAGAGTTTTGCATAAAAATCTTGCAATTGGAGTTACCTAAAACTCTAAGTTTATCCCCCTATGTGTAATGACTGAATTTTCTCTAGTTACAACAGTGATGTGTTTAAATAACTTCTGTGTTTAAAAAATGGAGTAATACCTTCAAAATTCTGAAATAAAATGGTTTTCAAACTAGATTTCTGTAACCAGCAACGCAATTAATTGTGGGTGGTGAATAAAGACAATTCGGAGACAAACAATAAATTGAAATATTTATCACACGTTCTTTCTTGGGAAGCTGTTGGAACCAAAGAAGGTAAAATAAGAGTGTAAGCCCTAGGATCAAGAATTTAAATCCAATGTGTGTCAGAGATTGTCTTGGAGGTTTCCTTCTAAAAATGACTTTAAAAACTCAGCTGTTTCTCAGACTCTTAGCTACAGAGAAGAAATTGATGGTTACCAGATGGGAGATGATGGGGATTGAAGAGTACACTTAGCATGATGAGCACTGAGTAAACTATAGAACTGTTGAATCACTATATTGTACACCTGAAACTAGTATAACACTGTATGATAACTATACTGGAATTAGTTTAAAAACTTAATTAAAAACTAAGTTTCATTACTAAAAAAAAGAAAGAATCTTGAGACTCAAAAGGGGCTTAGGATGAGATGTAGTGAGAGATGGTACCATTTCAAACTGTTGGCTGGAAAATAAACAATATTTTGGAGTGTACCAATTAATTGAGAATAGGGACAGGTAAATCTGTATAGTATAGCATGGGATTCTTAGGATAGCGAATACTGAAGGTTCTGAAGGATTGAAGAAGGCCTGCCCAGAAGGATGTGGGAAGATATACAAAAAGGAGAGGAGATAAGACAACTTCACCCAGGAGGTGATACCTTAGGTCACACTGAAAATTTGAATGAGGGCCATTCAAAGAGGGGTTTCTACTCAAAGGACTGGCTTGTGAGAAGGCCCAGGGCCATGGAATAAGGGGTGTTCTGGATAAAGTGAATATGGGTGGCTATAGATTTTAGGGAAAAGACAAATCAGAGGTGAGGCTAGAAATGGAAGCAGGAACTAGCTCAGATCATGCGGGGGCTGCAGGCCACATTGAGTTATTTTGGATGTATGCTAAGATAAATGGGGAGTTTTAATAAGGATGGGATCAAAGACCACTCTGCATAGAGAATGGATCAAAGGGGGTGATTTAAAGTGGAGGGATGAGATCAGTTGTGTTCTGGGTGGTATGGCTCAACACCCAAAAAACAAATAATTGAAAAATGGGCAAAAGACAAACATTTTTCTAAAGACATACATAGAGATGGACAACAGACACATGAAAAGATGCTCAACATAACTGGTCAGTAGTGAAATACAAATCAAAACTACCATGAGATACCACCTCACACCTGTCAGAATGGCTAAAATCAACAATAAAAAACAACAGATGCTGGTGAGGATGTGGAGGTAGGAACTTTGTGCTCTGTTGGTGGGAATGAAAACTGGTGCAGCCACTCTAGCACAGTATGGAGGTTCCTCAAAAATTAAAAATAGAACTATCCTATGACCCAGCAATTGGTAAACATCAAATGCTACTAGTTATTTAACCAAAGAATACAAAAATTCTAATTCAAAGGGATACATGCACCTTGATGTTGACAGCAGCATTATCTATAATAGCCAGTTACTAAAGCAACCCAAGTGTCCATTGCCTGGTGAATGCATAAAAAAGATGTACACACACACACACACACACACACACACAGGTGAGCATGAGTGTGCATATTACTCAGCCATGAAAAAAATGAAATCTTGCCATTTGCAATGACATGGATAGAGCTAGAGATTATGCTAGAAGAAATAAATTAGAGAAACACAAATACCATATGATTTCACTCATATAGGAAATTTAGAAGACAATAAGCAAAGGTGAAAAAAGGGGGAGGCAATGCAAGAAACACTTTTTAATTTTTTTTTTAAGATTTTAATTAATTACTTGACAGAGACCCAGTGAGAGAGGGAACACAAGCAGGGGGAGTGGGAGAGGGAGAACAGGCTTCCCACAGAACAGGGAGCCTGATGTGGGGCTTGATCCCAGGACCCTGGGATCATGACCTGAGCCGAAGGCAGATGCTTAATGACTGAGCCACCCAGGTGTCCCAAGCAGACTCTTTTATTTATTTATTTGACAGAGGGATCACAAGTAGGCAGAGAGGCTGGCAGAAAGAGAGGGAGAAGTAGGCTCCCTGCTGAGCCCGATGTGGGGCGCAATCCCAGGATCCTGAGACCATGATCTGAGCCGAAGGCAGAGGCTTAACCCACTGAGCCACCCAGGCATCCCCCAAGCAGATTCTTAATTATAGTGAGCAAAGTGATGCGTAGCAGAGGAGTAGTGGGTGGGGGGATTAAGGAGTGCACTTGTAATGAGCACTGAGTGATTTATGGAAGTGTGGAATCACTATATTGAACATCTGAAACTAATATTACACTGTTGGGTTAATGTAGAGCATGAAGTCATCCATAAATTCCTGGCTTGCTAAAATGTAACACGGAGGCTGCTGCGGGTGAGGAAGGGTTTCAGGGCGGGGTATAGGCCAACAACCCTCAGGGAAGGTTTCAGAGAAGGGCGTAGGTCTTTGGAATGCTGAGGCCATCATGACCACTATTCCCCAAAGCTTTTTTGCCCAAACAGGAGCCCTGTGATCTAAGAGATGTATGCGTTGTCCCCTAGGCTAGGTTTAGCAGAATTCAAAGAACATGCTGGTTAGCATATTGTATCTTTCCCAGGATCAGATTCTCCTAATTCCAGTAAGACCCCTTATCACACAAGTTAAAAATAGAACTACTCTGTAGCTCACCAATTGAACTACTAGGTATTTACCCAAAGGATATGAAAATACTGATTCAAAGGGACACCTGCACCAATGTTTATAGCACCATTATCATCAACTAATTTATGGAAAGAGCCCAAATGTCCATGGAGCAATGAATGGATAAAGAATATACACCACGTGTGTGTATTACTCAGTCATCAAAAAGAATAGAATATTGCTCTTTGCAAGGATGGTGGATAGAACTAGAGTATATTATACTAAGTCAGTCAGAGAAAGACAAAAATCTATGATTTCACTCATATGTGGAATGGGAGAAATGAAGCAGATGAACATAGGGGGAGGGGGGGAAAGATAGGGAAATAAACCATAAGAGACTCTCAACTACAGAGAACACACTGAGGGTTGTTGGGAGGGAGGTGGGCAGGTGATGCATGTGTAGTGATGAGCCCAGAGTGTTACTGTAGGTAAGTCACTGTGACAAAAATCACTAAAATCTGCTCCTGAAGCCAATGTTACATTATATGTTATCTAGAATTTAAATTAAAACTTGAGACAAACAAAAATAATAATACTGAATTACATACTTGAAAGTTGCTATAAGAATCGATCTTAAATGTTCTCTCCCCCCAAAAATGGTAGTTATTTTTGTGACGGGAGTGTCAGCTAACACTAGCACGATCTTGCGGTATGTAAGTGTATTAAATCAACACGTAGTACACCCTCAACTACAAAATGTCAATTTTATATCAGTAAAGCTGGGGGGAAATGGGGAAAAAAAGAGGTAGTGAGAGTGAAGCTGGAGACAAGGACAGGGTAGCATCAATGTGACTTGATGAGTGTGAATAAGAGAAGGGGAAAAAATGAAGCTAAAAGTCCCTGCTACGGTCAAAACTGCCCTGTGTTATACTTCTTTCTCCAGAGCTTTCTAAATAATTGAAATTAGGACACAAAAGTTTGGAAGAAATGAGATCTTGGCTCTACATGTATCTCTATGTGGAAAAAGTTCTTTCTCCCCTCTGGAAAGGGTGTTATTCATCATAGGAACTGAAAATTGAGTAGGCTTTTGTAAAGAGAGGCAAAGCACATTGAGGCTTGCTGTACTGAGAGAAAAAGGTGTAGAGGTTGAGAGGAGGAAGGGATGGTCTTAAAGAATATATGCCTGAAATAGACTCTTACGGGTTTGTTGGTAGAAGTAAATGCAGGTTGGCTTAGGAATATTGTTACTTTAGGTCTTCAGCGATGCCAGCTAGAGTCTTAGTAGAGTCTGCAATTGATAGGGGAAGTCCTAGTGTTTAGTAACTTGGCTCCACTAACTCTGCAGACATCACAACAGGCTGCTGGATTTGCACGTTTGGGAGGTGAATCTGCTTAACTACAAGACTTTTTAGTAGGAGTCAGAGGACAGCACTGAAGAGTGGGTCCCTGCCCTGCCCTTCCTCTCCCCCTGTTAACCAGTCACACAGTGGGCAACAATTGACACCGCAAGTGTTTTCACACTGATTCTTCATGAGAAAAAGATACCATCAGGGGGATCACCAGTTGCCAGGGAAGAAATCTGAGTTCCCCGTCTTCCCCTTTGCAAAGCCATTTGTAACAGGAATAAGGTGGTGGATGATATTGGTCAAAAGGGAGGTAGAGAGGGAACCGTGATAGAAAGGAAAAATAAGCTTGGAAATGCCAAATGGCATTTGAAACATTTAACTTGAATAATCCACTGATAAGAGTTTTTTTTTTAATTCTAAAACTGGTGAAATGCAAAAGTCTTCTTTATATTTAGCACAAGTATATCCAAGTTGTAATATAAATGAAAAATATTATTTTTCCTTCAGTAGCATTAGATATGAGTAGGCTAGAAATGTATATATAAACAGGAATGAAGCTTTTTTAAAATGTATTTTATAAAGATTTATTTATTTTAGAGAGAACATACACAGCTGTGAGGGACAAAAAGAGAGGGAGGGAGAGAGCAGACTCAGTGCTGAGCACAGAGCCTGAGGTGGGGCTCGGTATCACAACCCTAAGGTCATGACCAGAGCTGAAACCAAGAATCGGGTCCATAACTGACTGTGCCACCCAAGGACCCCAGGAATATGAAACTTTTGTCTGGTAATCTCATGGCCTAAATAGTCACTTGGTACTTTAACGGCAGGTTTTATAAGGCAACGGCCAATTTAATTTCCATGTTTAAAAATGACTGCTTGACTAATCCTGTCTACTTAATTCCTTCTGTGATGTTTACCTGCTGTAGAGATGAGTCTGAATTAAGAGTTGAGATGATTGCATAATAGATGAAAAGAGAAAGGATATTTATCTTCACTTAAGGTAGCATTTTTAGACATACAAGGAATGCTCATTTTCATTCATTTATAATTACTAGAAATTTTTTAATTCAGTATTTTCCATTAAATTATGGATCCAGTTGTCAAATTAGTTTCAAATCAGACTAAAAATAGGTAACAGGCATAGGCATAGTATGAGCTTGTAATATGGCCAAAGTTAGTAAATACGGTTTTCAATAATTTCATAAATTAATTTCATAATATTCTTTTTGGTAAATAATGGGGATAAACAGAAATAAATAGAGATAACTAATGGAAACAAACAAGGAAACTACTCACCCCTCTTTGTTTTTGTGGGGAAAAAATCCTTCTCCTAATTTTTAAAGGAACTTTGTATTTTATTATAGCTTTAAAATAAAACCTTTTAAAAATGTGTAGTCCATCTACCTGAGCAGAGTATACAAGACCAATTTGCCGTAGGGGCCATGTAGTGCTGATTAAAACCTTTCTTATTCTTTACACTGGGCATCACACTGCATCTGTTTTTGCGACAGCATTGGAGTCAGAAATTAAGCACAGCAGGAAGAAAGGTTTTGCATAGATTCAAAATATATTGCATGTCTTGACACTGCAGCCTACTTTTATGGGAGAAAGACCAAAAACCCCCTCTACTATATTTAGAGGAAGTTAAACCAGGGCAAAAATAATATCCTCCTTCTAAAGAATGTTCATCCTCAAAGTTCACCAGCAGTTAGTCCTAGTGTATCTTCCTGGTAGGAACACCTATGATCACAAGATTATTTCCAGTGCTGAAAGTTCCTGATTTAGAAAAAAAAAAGGAACGCGTATATTGAAAAAGTATTCTGTAGTACTATATAACACATGTAGAAAGTATATGTGTACTTCTCAGTGAAATAACATAAAGTGAACATCCAGTTTAGAACACTGAAATAGATCAAGTAAGAGGAGACTGTCAACACTCAGGAATATCTTCATGCCCCTTTAAAATTAGGACACGTGTTTCCAAACACTGTTAGTTTAGTATTGCATATTTTTGAAAATTTTATACAGATAAAATCTTAGAATATATCTTATTATCTCTGGTTTCTTTTATCCCACATTATGTTTGTGCAATTTGTTCATGGGTGAATACGGATACAATTCCTTAATTTTTGTTGCCTTTTTGGTGGTCCATTATATAGATGCCCACAACTTATTTATCCAGTCTACCATTATTGCGCTGTATGGATTGTTTCTAATCCTTAGGTGTTATGAATAATTTTGCCACTAACATTAATGTGCACCTTTTTTGGGTGCATATGTACATGCATTTTCATATACCCAAGAATGAAACTGCAAGATGACATAGTAGATTCAACTTCAGAGGTCAATCTAAAAGATAGCCCAATGTGTTTAAAGCAATTTTTACCCTTCCAGCGGGGTAAGAGTTTCTGTTGCTCCATTTACTTAGTGACTCACCAGTATTTAGTAACATCAGTCTTTTTCCTTAAGCCTAGCCATTTTGGTGGTATGGGGTATGCAATATTATAGTTTTAACTTGCATTTTTCTTCATGATGGTATTGAGCATCTTTTCGTGTGTTATTTGTCACTTACGCATCCTGTATTAAAAAGTTCCTGCTCAAATATATTTTCTATTTTTCTATTGGATTATCTATCTTTTTCTTAATGACTTGGAAAACTTTTTACATGTTTGAGACACAGGCTCTTTGACTATTATATGTGCTGAATATGTACTCCCCCTTCAGGCATTACAGTTTCACTTTAAAAAAATTATTTTTAAATGCCAGTATAATTCATGTAGTGTTAAATTAGTTTCAGGTGTAATATGGTGCTTCAGTAATTCCCTACATTAGTCAGTGCTCATCACAATAAGTGTACTCTTAATCCCCTTCATCTAAAAATCACTCATTGCCCCACCCACTTTCCCTATGGTTACCATCTGTTCTTTATAATTAAGTCTGCTTCTTTGTTTGTCTCCTTTTTCTTTGTTCAGTTTTCTTTCTTGAATTCTATAGGAGTGAAATCACATGGTATTTATCTTCTGACATATTTTACTTAGCATAACACTCTCTAGCTCCATCCATGTTGTTGCAAATGGCAAGATTTCATTCTTTTTTATGGCTGAGTAATATCCTGTGCCCCATATATATATCTCACATCTTTATCCATTCATCTATCAATGGACACTTGGGCTGCTTCCATAATTTGACTATTGTAAATAACACTGCAATAAACAGAGGAGTGCATATATCTTTTTATGTTAGTGTTTTCATATTCTTTAAGTAAACAACCAGTAGTAGAAATACTGGATCATAAGGTAGTTCTATTTTTAATTTTTGAGGAACCTCCCTACTGTCTTTCCCAGTGGTTGGACCAGTTTGCATTCCCACCAACAATGCATGAGAGTTCATTTTTCTCCACATTGTCACCAACACCTGTTTTTTCTTATGTTTTCAATTTTACCCATTCTGACAGGTGTGAGATGATATCTCACTGTGGTTTTGATTTGCATTTCCCTGATGATGAGTGAGGTTGAGTATCTTTTCATGTATCTGTTGGCCACCTGTATGTCTTCTTTGGAGAAATGTCTATTCATGTCTTCTGTCAATTTCTTTTTTTTTTTAAAGAGTTTATTTATTCATTTGACACAGAGAGAGAGATTACAAGTAGGCAGAGAGGCAGGCAGAGAGAGGAGGAAGCAGGCTTCCTGCTGAGCAGAGAGCCCGATGTGGGCCTTGATCCCAGGACCCTGGGATCATGACCTGAGCCAAAGACAGCGGCTTTAACCCACTGAGCCACCCAGGCGCCCTTCTGTCAATTTCTTGATTGGATTATTTCTTTATTAGGTGTCAAGTTTTTAAGTTCTTTATAGATTTTGGATACTAGCCTTTTATCTGAGAAGACATTTGCAAATATCTTCTTCCCTTTGGTAGGCTGCCTTTTGGTTTTGTTGACTGTTTCCTTTGTTGTGCTAAAGCTTTTTATTTTGATGAATTCTCAATAGTTCATTTTTTATTTTGTTTCCTTTGTCTTTGGAAACATGTCTAGCAAGAAGCTGCTGCCACCAAGGTCGAAGAGGTTGCTGCCTGTGTTCTCCTCACAGGATTTTGATGGATTCCTCTCTCACATTTAGGTCTTTCATCCATTTTGAGTTTACCTTTGTATATGGTGTCATAAAATGGCCCAGTTTCATTCTTCTGCATGTGGCTGTCCAATATTCCCAACACCACTTATTGAAGAGAATGCCTTTTATCCACCAGATATTCTTTTCCTGCTTTGTTGAAGATTAGTTGATAGAATTGAGGGTCCATTTCTGGGGTCTCTATCCTTTTTTTAAATTTTTTTTAGATGTTATTTATTTATTTGACAGAGAGAAAGAGAGGCAGGAAGGAGGAGAACTGAAGCAAACTCCCCGCTGAGCAGAGAGCACAATGTGGTCTCCCAGGACTCCAGGATCACGACCTGAAGTGACAGCAGATGCTTAATGACTGAGTCACCCAGGCTTCCCTTTGGGGTCTCTATTCTGTTCCGTTTATGTGTCTGTTTTTGTGATAGTACCATATGGTCTTGATGATTACAGCTGAGTGAGGAGCCCAACTCGGGGCTCCATCCCAGAACCCCAGCATCATGACCTGAGCAGAAGGCAGATGCTTAACTGACTGAGACACCCAGGGACCCCTGGATGCCTTTTATTTCTTTTTGTTGTCTAATTTCTGAGGCTTGGACTTCCAGGATTATGTTCAACAACAGTGGTAAGAGTAGACATCCCTGTCATGTTCCTGACCTTAGGGGAAAAGCTCTCAATTTTTTCCCATTGAGGATGATATTAGCTTTGGCTGTTTCATAATCAGCTTCTATGATACTGAGGTATGTTCTCTCTCTCCTACATTGCAGAAAGTTTTTTTCAAGAAAGGATGCTGTGTTTTGTCGAATGCTTTTTTTAAAAAAGATTTTATTTATTAATTTGACACAGAGAGAGATCACAAGTAGGCAGAGAGGCAGGCAGAGAGAGAGGAGGAAGCAGGCTCTCCACTGAGCAGAGAGCTCGATGTGGGCCTTGATCCCAGGACCCTGAGATCATGACCTGAGCCGAAGGCAGCGGCTTTAACCCACTTAGCCACCCAGGCGCCCTGTGTTGGGTTATTTAGATCTTTTGTCAGTTTTGATAAATTGTGTTTTTCTAAAAACTAACTTATTTTATCTAAATTTTAAAATGTCTTAGCATAAAGTTATTCAAAATATCCTTTTTACCTTTTAAAGGCTATAGGATCAGTAGTAATGTCTCTTTTTAGGTTCCTTTTTCACCGCACAATACTCCAATCCACCTTTTACTTCCACCTCTCTCAGTCATCAGTGGCATTCCTATTACTAAATGCATTATTAGTTCCTAGCTTTTCTTGTGCAAAAGCATATATCATATATTGTTTCTTCCTTTATAGTTATTTCACTTTACTCCCAGATGTACTTTCCTGGTTTTCCTCTTACCTCACTGGCTGCTTTTTCTTTGTATCCTTTGCCAGCTTGTTCTTACCCCTCCAACTCTTGACATTAATATGCTCCTTGTACCTCTTCTTCCCTCTCTCTCCCTGACTACCTTTGTTACCCCATCAGTTCTGTAGTTTTAAATGCTATTTGTACAAGGGTTTTCCCCAAATAAATACCTCCATTTTTCATCTCAGCTCTGATCTCCATGCTTAAAATACCCACTGGTCTCCTTAACATCTCTGCTGTGCATTTAACAGTCATTTTCAATTTAACATGTCAGAAACCTACCTCCTGATATCCTCCCAAAAACTGCTTTCCCACTGTCTTTTTATCTCAGTAAATAGAAACTCCATTTTTCAATTGCTCAGACAGAAATCTTGGAGTAATTTTGACTTGTGTCTTTTTCTCATACCCCACAGTTACTGATCAAACCATCTTGTTGGTTCTAATTTAAAAATACATTTATTATTTGTTCCTAATCTCCTCTGCTACTACTTTGTGTCCAAATTCTATTATTTGCAACCTGGTTTATTGTTATAATCTCCGAATTAGTCCATTGGTTTTGTTCTTGCCTCTATTTAGCCTTTTCTTTACATAGCAGAGTGACCCATTAAAACCCAAGTTAGATCATGAAAGTCCATCGTTCAAAAACTGCCAAAGATTCTTCACCTGATTCCGAATAAAAGCGAAAGGCATTGCAATAATCATAATTCTACGTTCTTTAACCCCAGTACCCGTCTATCCTCAATTCCTTCTATTTCTTTTTGTACTTGAGTTACATTTGCCTCTTTGCTTTCCTGAAATACATCAGACATGTTTCTATCAAGGTTTTTGCATTTGCTGCTCTCTTTACTTGAACTTTTCTTTCTCCAGACATTCACATGGCACACTCTCTCATTTTCTTCAGTTGTTTATTCCATTGTATACTCATTAATGCAGCTTTCCTTGGCTACTTATCTAAAATTGCAACTTTATCCTTCTGAAAAATTTTCTACCTCATTTTTTCATTAGAAAATATGTTCTGTGAAGTTGGAATTATTGCATACACACAGTATGTAATATATAATTTAATCTTATCTGACACATATATAATATGTGAAGTCTCACTGGAGTGTAAGAGCATTCAAGTTGTGCTATTATAGCAGAAATTAAATTTTCTCTCTCCTGTCGGGATTTGTGTATGTGTGTGTGTGTGTTTTCATTTTATTTGACAGCTATCAATATATCAAGAGTTATTTCTCAAGGAAAATGAAGTAAGCAAAAGAGTGTATTAGGAGAGTGATTATATTATTCATCAAAATTTTATACTTCTATAATTCAACCCCTCTCCCATGTAAGTCTGAAGCTCCTTCTACCACTCCTGGATACTGAGTTTAGCCATGTGACTTTCTGTGGCCAGTTGGATGTTAGCAGATGTGACATGAGCAGAGGCTTCTCTGCCTTTGCCATGGGGCCATAACTGGCTAGTCTCTTGAATAATGAGACGTGAGAAACAGAATTGGTCATTCTAGTTGTACCAGTTGTGGTTGTCATACATCAGTCAAGCCAGCAAAACTGTAGATACTTGAGTGACAGCTGTCATCATCAGAGTCTTCTAACCAACTGGTTCACATATGTGGCAATAAGTGAATATTATTGTAGGTTCTGTGGTTGTTACATACCATTTGTGTCCATAAATAACTGGTAGAGAATGACTTAAAATGCTGGAGAGATATATCTTTCAGAATTTTTGTTTAAAGTGAGCAAACATATTTTTGTAGATTTTGGGGCAATCAACCATGACAGACTGTGGACTCCAAGAAACAAACTGAGAGTTTTAGAGGAGGAGAGTTTAGGGGAGGGAGGTGGGGGGATGGGTTGACTGATGGTGGGTATTAAGGAGTTCATGTATTGAATGGAGAGCTGGGTGTTATACGTAAACAATGAATCATGGAACACTACATCAAAAACTAATGACATACTGTATGGTGACTAACATAAAAAAAGAATATTAGGGTGCATATGGCCCTTCTTTTCTCTACATCTGTATCTTTGGGGTAAATACACAGTAGTGCAATTGCTGGGTCAAAGGGTGGCTCTATTTTTAATTTTTTTGAGGAACCTCCACACTGTTTTCCAAAGTGGCTGTGCCAACTTGCATTCCCACCAACAGTGTAAGAGGGTTCCCCTTTTCCCACAACCTCTCCAACACTTTTTTCTTGCCTTGTCAATTTTTGCCATTCTAACTGGTGGAGGGTGGTATCTCAGTGTGGTTTTGCTTTGAATTTCCCTGATGATGATGATGATGAACATTTTTTCATGTGTCTGTTAGCATTTGTATATCTTCTTTGGACAAGTTTCTGTTCATGTCTTCTGCCCATTTTTTGACTTGATTATTTGTGTTTTGGCTGTTGAGTTTGAGAAGTTCTTTAGATCTTGGATATCAGCCCTTTGTCTGTGGTGTCATTTGCAAATATCTCCTCCCATTCTGTGGTTGCTTCTTTGTTTTGTTGACTATTTCCTTTGTTGTGCAAAAGCTTTTTATCTTGATGAAGTCCCAAAAGTTCATTTTCCTTTTTGTTTCCCTTGCCTTTGGAGACGTGTCTTGAAAAAAGTTGGCTGTGGCTGATGTTGAAGAAGTTAATGCCTATAGGATTTTGCCTCTAGGATTTGGTGGATTCCTTCCTCACATTGAGGTATTTCATCCATTTAGAGTTTATCTTTGTGTATGGTGTGAGGGAATAGTCAAGTTTCATTCCTCTGTATATAGCTGTCCAATTTTCCCAGCACCATTTATTGAAGAGACTGTCTTTTTTTCCATTGGATATTTTTTTCCTGCTTTGTTGAAGATTATTTGACCATAGAGTTGGAGTCCATATCTGGGCTCTCTATTCTGTTCCATTGGTCTATTTGTTGGTTTTTGTGCCAGTACCATGCTATCTTGGTGATCACAGCTTTGTAATATAGCTAGAAATCAGGCAACATGATGCTCCCAGCTTTGTTTTTCTTTTTTAACATTTCTTTGGCGATTCGGGGTCTTTTCTGGTTCCATACAAATTTTAGGATTGTTCCAGCACTTTAAAAAATGCTGTTGGTATTTTAATTGGGATGGTGTTGAAAGTATAGATTGCTCTGGGCAGCAGACATTTTAATAATGTTTATTCTTGTGATCCATGAGCATGGAATGTTTTTCTATCTTTTTGTGTCTTCAATTTCTTTCATGAGTGCTCTGTATTTCCTAGAGTATTGATCCTTTACCTCTTTGGTTGAGTTTATTCCAAGGTATCTTATGGCTTTTGGTGCTTTTGTAAATGGAATTGATTCTCTAATTTCTCTTTCTAGAGTTACATTGTTAGTATATACAAAAGCAACTGATTTCTGTGCATTGATTTTGTATCCTGCCACATTACTGAACTGCTGTATGAGTTCTAGTAATTTGGGGGTGGAGTCTTTTGGGTTTTCCACATAAAGTATCATGTCATCTGCGAAGACAGTTTGACTTCTCCTTTGCCAATTTGAATACCTTTTAGTTCTTTTTGTTGTCCGATTGCTGTTGCTAGGATTTACAGTACTATGATGAACAATAGTGGTGAGAGTGGGTATCCTTATCACGTTCCTGATTTTGAAAGAAAGGCTGTCAGCTTTTCCCATTGAGAATGGTATTTGCTGTGGGTTTTTCATAGATGGATTTTATGAAATTGAGGAATGTTCCCTCTATCCTTATACTCTGAGGAGTTTTAATCAGGAAAGGATGTTGTATTTTATCAAATGGATTTCTTGATTGATTTCTTAATTGATTTGTTGATTGATTGATTTGTTAATGTTGAACCATTGGGGTTGCATCCCAGGGTTAAATTCCACCTGGTCGTGGTGGATATTACTTTTAACATACTGTTGGATCCTATTAGCTAGGATCTTGTTGAGAATTTTGGAATCCATATTAATCAGGGATATTGGTCTGAAATTCTCCTTTTTGAAGGGGTCTTTCCCTGGTTTGGGGATCAAGGTAATGCTGGCCTCATAGAGTCTGGAAGCTTTCCTTCTGTTTCTATTTTTGAAACAGCTGCAGGAAAGTAGGTGTTATTTCTTCTTTGAATGTTTGTTAGAATCCCTCAGGAAATCCATCAGGCCCTGGACTCTTGTTTTTTTTGGAGGTTTTTGATCACTGCTTCATCTCATTACTCGTTATTGGTCTATTCGGGTTGTCAATTTCTTCCTGTTTCAGTCTTGGTAGTTTATAAGTTTCCAGGAACTCATCCATTTCTTCCAGGTTGCTTAATTCATTGGCATATAGCTGTTGGCAATTGTTTTTATTTCATTGGTGTTAGTCATGATTTCTCCCTTTTCATTCATAATTTTATTAATTTGGGTCCTTTTCTTTTGGATAAGTCTGGCCAGTGGTTTATCAGTCTTATTAATTCTTTCAAGGAACCAGCTTCTAGTTTTGTTACTGTGTTCTACTGTATTTCTGGTTTCTAATTCATTGATCTCTGCTCTAATTTTAATTATTTCCTTTCTCATGTGTGGGTTACGTTTAATTTGTTGTTGATTTTCCAGATCTTTAAGGTGTAAAACTAGTTTGTGTATTCAGGATTTTTCTATTTTTTTTAATGAGATTTGGATGTCTATGTATTTCACCCGTAGGACCACCTTTGTGATATCCCACAGGTTTTGGACCAATTGTTTAAGTTCTTCTTTGTTTTCCTGGTTGACCCAAACATTCTTGAGCAGGATAGTCTTTAGCTTCCAAGTGTTTGAATTTCTTCCATACTTTTCTTGTGATTGAGTTCCAGTTTCAAAGCACTGTGGTCTGAGAACATGCAAGGAATAATCTCAAGCTTTTGGTATTGGTTGAGACCTGATTTGTGACCCAGTATGTGGTATAATCTGGTGAAAGTTCCATGTGTGCTCAAGAAGAATGAGTATTCTGTTGTTTAGGGTGGAATGTTCTGTATATATCTATGTGGTCCATCTGGTCCAGTGTGTCATTCAAAGCTCTTGTTTCTTTGTTGATTTTCTGCTTAAATGTTCTGTCTCCTGCTAAGAGTGGAGTGTTGAGGTCTCCTACTATTAGTGTAGTATTATCAATATGCTTCTCTCTCTCTCTCTCTCTTTTTTTTTTTTTTTGGTTAACAGTTGGTTTATGTAGTTGGCTGCTCCCTTGTTGGGGGCATAGATATTTACAAATGTCAGATCGTCTTGTCGGATAGACTCTTTAAGAATGATATAGTGTCCTTCTGTATCTCCAACTGCAATCCTTAGCTTAAAATCTAATTTGTCTGATATGAGAATTGCTACCCCAGCTTTCTTTTGAGGCCCACTGGCATGAAAGATGGTTCTTCATCCCTTCACTTTCAGTCTGGATATATCTTTAGGTTCAAAATGAGTCTCTTGTAGACCACATATGGATGGGTCTGTCTTTTTATCCAATCTGCAACCCTATGCCATTTTATGGGAGCATTTAGGCCATTCACATTGAGAGTGATTATTGAAAAATATTTTATTGCCATCATGTTGCCTGTGAAGTCCTTTTTTCTATAGACTGTCTCTGTATATTTCTGTTCTGTATCACTCTTGGGGTCATTCTCCTTTTATAGAACCCCCCTTCATACTTCTTGCAGGGCCAGCTTAGTGGTCACATATTCTTTCAGTCTCTGCTGTTCCTAGAAGATCCTTATCACTCGATCCATTCTGAATGACAGCCTTGCCAGATAAAGAATTCTTGGCTGAATGTTCTTCTCATTTAGTATCCTGAATATGTCTTGCCAGCCCTTTCTGGCTTGCCAGGTCTCTGTGGACAGGTCTGACATTCTTATGTTCCTCCCTCTGTATGTAAGGAATCTCTCCCTCCAACTTCCCTTAAAATGGTTTCCTTGGTTCTAAGACTTGGGAGTTTTACTATTACATGATGGGGCATTGGTCTGTTCTCCTTGATCTTGGGAGGGGTCCTCTCTGCCTCTAGGACATGAATGCTTGTTTCATTCCTCCTGATTAGGGACATTTTCAGCTACAGTTTGCTCAAATATGTCTTCTAGTCCTCTCTGTCTCTCCACAGGATCCCAATACTGACATCAGAATGTTTCATGGCATCATTTATTCTTTAATTCTGTTTTCATGGATTTTAAGCTGTTTGTTCCAGGCCTGCTCCTCTTCCTTTCAGACAGAAATTTAAAGTGAAATTCTAGTGTTTCTGAAGGACGATTCTTATATACACTAAGTTTTGGAAAGAGCATCACTGATTTTAAACATCTTTTTCCATCAAGATCTTAATATGAGCTAGATTTTACCTATGTAAGTCAAACGCAAATAAAGAGTCTTATTACTACTTTCCAGGAAAAAATACTGGTTTTTTTCTAGTCTGGTTTCAGATATTTTGTTTAGAAGAATATTACCATTAGGCTAAGTACTTTATTTAGTACCTGGTGATAAAACATAAAAATTTTAGGTAAGCAAAGAGTTAATTTGTTGACTCATATTACCAAAGTATGAATCCTATTCTATAATAAATTTATATGGAGAAAAATTTATGTCCTGATCAAAGATTTCAGTAGAATAGTATCCATAATGCTAGAAATTTGATTATATATCTTACTAGTATATGTGACATTCCTCAACTGCATGCTGAAGTTTTATGAGCCTCTATATTCTACTTTTAGAAAACAAATTTTCATGTAGTTAATAATGGCAAACCCACGAGGAAGATCAAAATCAAAGCAATACACAAATGACTAGAAGGTCAGGATGTAAACATGTACCAGTATGAAAAATCTCAGGAAACTTGACTGGATCTGAATTTGATAAAGCAACTCTAAAGATTGGGGAAAATTCAGAATCCATTATACCTACAACTTTCTAAGATACTACAAGTATCTCTTAAAGTCCATGCTGTGTTGTAACAGCTAAAATGTAGATTAAATAGTGAATTTTTTTTTTAGTTTCTGATGTTTTGGTATTTGTTTGAATACCATAATTGGTATTGAATGGATCTTAAAATTGAATGGATCTTAAAGACCAACTATATTAGGAAATTATGAACAATGCATTACTTTGTAGCTTAGAAATATGCATTGTCTCTCCAAATTTCTAAACACTTAATGCATAAATTATCACGTGATGTTTATACTTTGGTTACTTTGGCTAAAATAGGCAAGTAGTTAATATTCCTCAAGTAGAGTAAGATCTGTAGAATTACAGAATGAAATTACAGTTGGAAGGAAAATGCATGGAACTTTACAACAACATGGCCTTAATACTTTGTTTTTGAAATTACCTAGTTTTTTTTCAATTATTCACATACAAGATGCATCTATAATTTTTTGCAGTGTGCTCACACTTACTGGAAAAGATTTTAAATTTCATGAAAAATACATGACATTTCCATATACATGCAATTGAATGTTGTAACATGGCACATTATTTTCAGCTGGCACTACAATTAACATAAATTGGCAGGTTAAAGATTATTTAAATGTAGAAAACACTACATAATATAACGTGCTTAGGTAAATAGTGAAGAAAAATCATGAATTTTTAGCAGACTCCTGCAGCAGTATAGGACAAATTCTTGGCTTAACTGTTTAAATTCTACTTAGAGACACAAGGTAAAAATAACTGTCCCCATTTTTTAATTTAATAATGCTAGTAAAGGGACTTGGTAGGAAAAAGACTATTTCTTACCGGACTAGTTGGGAGGTGGGCATCAAGCAATCCAGGATTGCACATTTTGGGGGGGGGAAATACATATCAATGTTATGTATAAAGCCAATGCGAGTAAGACAAACTGAAGTACAAAAGAATCATGGGAACACAATGATTATATGAAAACTATGATTAAGGTATATAGCATGATAGTACAAATTATATTCCAGGAACCTCTATCACCTATCACAAAGGGCAAAGCTGGTTCCAGGCTCTGTAGATGCTCAGAAATCATGAACAAAGGTGCATGGGGAGAGAAAATCTTACCTTCTCTGTCTCCAGCAAATGCTACTTGACATACTTGATGAAGTGCTGAAATATATTACAGCAAAAGCATAGAATAATTATAGTGGTGTACTGGTGCTAATGTTTCTTCTATCTTAATGAGACTGCCTGTTTACCACACATAGGCTTTGTTTGGAGGTCTTCATATTCTCAGCTTTGCCACATTTAAGTGGAAAGACCAGTTGGTCATAGAGTAGAGTTATAATGAAAACTCAAGTGGAAGTGTTGAAGGGGGTAAAAAAAAAAAAGGCAACAACAATTATTTTGAATCATTTTAACCCTTTTTAGAAGATAAGAAGTTGGGTGACTCACATACAAATTCCCTAAGGATTTACACTAAAGAAGACACATAGAAAGTATAAAGTAGAACTAATGCTATATTTGTAATTTTACATACTTCTCTCATCTTCCATGTACTTGTACTTCATGTAAAGCCTCTTTGGCAAATAACCTTCTACATGTCCTCTGAGTATCCTTGCATCTTCCCCTCTACTTCATTCATATCAAAGAAAGACTATATATGCATCAAGAAGCTAGACCACATTTTCCACCCTGTGCCTAGGCCATATATTGTAACTGGATCACCTGAGTAGTTTATATTAGTTCAGGGGTCTCTTTTTATAAACTAGTGGTTTGCTAATGTCCCCTACTAAAAGACAAAGTTTTGCTGGCAGAATAGTAATTCCCCTTGACCTTCTCTGGATCTGCATGACACATGGCAGTATCATTGTCAGGCAACTCTTTTACAAATAGTATAATTGAGTGTATTATGAGACTTCTAAAGCACTGATGGTATATCTGCACTGCAGCTGCTCTAATGATGGATAAGCTTTAAGACACTCATTGTGGTAGAACTCTGGTGTGTGTGGGTACATGCATTTGCACCTGAACATGTGCCTGTGCCCATGCATTTAATGGAATTTGGGTTTTTACATTTTTAGATTGAAGTATAAGTGACATACAATATCCTATTAGTTCCAGGTGTTCATCACAGTGATTCGATAGTTTTATATATTATGAAAGGATCCCCATAGTTCTAGTCACCATGTCACCATACAAAGTTATTAAAATATTGTTGACTGTATTCCCTATGTTGTAAATGACATGCCCATGAATTATTTATTTTATAACTGGAAGTTTGTACCTCATAATCCTCTCCACCTATTTTATCTGCCTCCAAACCCTCCCTCCTCTCATAACCAACAGTTTATTTCCTATATCTGTCAATGTTTATATTTCATTTTGCTTTGTTTTTTAGCTTCATGTAACTAAAATCATACATTATTTGTCTTTCTTTGTGTGAGTTATTTCACTTAACATAATTTCCTTTAAGTCATCCATGTTGACACACATGGTAAGATTTTATTCTTTTTTATGACTGGACAGTAGTCCATTGTGTGTGTGTTGGTGTGTCTGTGTGCATGTCTGTATGTATACCCTACTCCCCTTTTTTTAAATAATTTATCAGTGGACACTTAAGTTGCTTCCAGATGTTGGCTATTGTAAATAATAGCTGCACATTAGGTGTGCATATATCTCTTAGGAGAAACACCCAGACGTAGAATTGCTGAATCATATGGTAGCTATGTTTTTCATTATTTGAGGAACTTCTTTTTTTTTTTTAATTTTTTTTTAAAGATTTTATTTATTTATTTGACAGAGAGAGAGAGAGAGAGAGATCACAAGTAGGCAGAGAGGCAGGCAGAGAGAGAGGAGGAAGCAGGCTCCCTGCCAAGCAGAGAGCCCGATGCAGGCCTCAATCCCAGGACCCTGAGATCATGACCTGAGCCGAAAGCAGAGGCTTTAATCCACTGAGCCACCCAGGCGCCCTTGAGGAACTTCTGTACTGTTTTCCACAGTGACCTCACCAATTTACATTCCTTACCAACAGTGTATGAGGGTTTCCTTTTCCCCATGTCCTTGCCAACACTTGTTATTTTTTCATCTTTTTGATAACAGCCAACCTGCCAGAATGAGATGGGTAGCTCATTGTAGTTTTGATTTGCATTTCCTGATGATTAGTGATGTTGAACATCTTTTCACATGTACGTCTTCTTTGGAAAAAATGTTTATTCAGGCTCTCTGCCCACTTTTCAACCAGGTTATTTGAATTTTTTTTGATACTAAGTTGTATTAGTGCTTTATATATTTTGAATATTAACCCCTTATCAGATGTATGCTCTGTGAATATCTTTCCCCTTTCTGTAGGTTGCCTTTTCACTTTGTTGATGGTTTCCTTTACTCTGCAAAAGCTTTTTAGTTTAACATAGTTGCATTTATTTTAGATTTTGTTGCCCTTGCCTGGGGAGACTAGTCCAAACAAATATTGCTAAGATTGATGTTAAAGCGCTTACTGCCTTTGATTTCTTCAAGGAGTTTTATTATTTCATGTCTTACCTTCCAGTCTTCAATCCATTTTGAATTTCTGTATGTGATGTAAGATAGTGATCCAGTTTCTCTCTTCTTCTTCTTCTTCTTCTTCTTCTTCTTCTTCTTCTTCTTTTTGCATATAGCTGTTCAGTTTTCTCAGCACCATTTATTGAACAGACTGTATTTTTCCCACAGTGTATTCTTGCCTCCTTTATCATAGATTAATTTACCGTGCCATCAGAGATTTTTCTGGGATATCTGGTTTCATTCATTTATATATCTGTTTTCATGCCAGTACTACCCTGTTTTGATTACTATCGAAAACTTTGTAGTATAGGCGAGTGTGTCCATTTGAGTTTTGATCGAACCCAGTTTAGGTCTTAGGCTCTGATTCTTTTAAACAGGAACCTGCCAGGATTGAGGAAAGTAACTGTGATGCTGAGGGTGCCCAAGTTCATAAGAGAATAAAGATAAGAAATAGGAGTTGGAAAATACTTCTCTGTTAAATTGAAATATGTTTATAATTTCTACTCCATTATCTTCAAAAAAAGGAAGAAATGTGAGATTGTGGAACTCACTCTATGCAAGGAATACAGGAATTGCTTCTAATGCTTTAAAGTTACTGCTCTTGTTGATTTCCATTTTTCTGGGTTTTTTTCCCCCTCCTTTTCTCTCTACTTCCCTTTCTCTCATCCACTTTTCCTCCCTCTGTCTTTCTGGTTTTGTTTATGCTTTGAGATTTGAAACCCTAAAGATGGAGGTAAAAAAACGTATCTATACCACAGTCTAAAACACTAATACGCTTTGAGCTCGATCTGTGACAAATCAGCATTACTCACATTTCAGACTCAACCTTAATATCCCATTCTGTGCCAGATCTTAGTAGTCCTGAGCATAATTAAATTAGTTGCAGAGATTGTGGTCCCAACATGTAATTTCAAGTGTCTCTCTGTGCCAGTTGCCCCGAGGCTATCATTTGAGCTACTTCTGGGACTCTTTGAGAACAGTTATGTTGCCTGTGTCTAGTGATCCTATAGTTATGTTGGTCTAATTTCTGACTCACCTCCTATTTGACTGAGTGCAGAGGATTTTACCATACATCAACCCTGAAGCATGACACCCAACAGTCTCACATATGTGCCAACCTATCCTTGCCAAATTTGCTAGGAAGTCTTATTTTTAAAATATTTTTTCTCGGATGATTTTAACCTAGTTACAATGCAAAAATACTGAAATTTATATACTTTTATTCTCACTTTAGGCTTTCTTGCCAAGTTCTGATTTCGAAGTCTCAATTCTAAAGAACAAATAATCTAAAGGAAAAGGAAGGACAGGATGTGTTAATATCTAAGACTTAGCTTTATTCTTCTTCTTTTTTTTTAAGACTAATTTTAGAGAGAGCATGAGAGAAAGAGAGAGCGCGTGCTCGCGCACAAGTACACAAGCAGGGGAGGAGCAGAGAGAGAGGGAGAGACTCTCCAGCAGACTCTCCCCTGATCTCAGAGCCCCACTTGGGGCTTAATCCCACCACTCTGAGATCATGACCTGAGCCGAAACCAAGAGTTAGCACTTAACTGACTGAGCCACCCAGGTGCACCATCTAAGACCCTAGCTTTCTGTGTGGGATTGCCCACAAGGAAAAGATACAATGGTGATTAATTTATTAGTATTTTAACATTAAATTCTCAAAATGATTTAGAAAATTTATTATACAATATATAATGATTTTATATAATAAAACATAATTTTCACATTTACTCTCCTAATATTTTGAGTAAATAATGATTTAACAAAAAGACACTGAATGAAATACAAATACTAAGTAAGTTTTATGGGTAAATATTTGTAGTATTTATTACCAGTCATACACCTGGAAAAAATGCAAGGGAAATGGAAAGTGTTAGCAAAATATTAATAGTGAAAAATTGCACAATTCAAGAAAAAACAATTAGAAATATAATGCAAGCCACATATGTAATTCTAAATTTCCTAGTGGCTACATTTTAAAAGTAAAAAGAAACACACTAATTTTAAGTAATATATTTTGTTATCTAATAAATCTAAAATAATCATTTTAACATGTAATAAACATAAAAATATTAACGAGAATTTATGTTCTTTTGTATTGTTTTCAAACTCCACTGTGCATTTTATTCTTACACCATATCCATTTCAAATTTTCACTGGAAACACTTAATTGAGATTTTATAAAATTAAAAGTTAAAATCATAGATTCACATGTGAAAGTTGTTTTAAAGATACTTAAAATTTCAAACAGTGAAATCACTTCTGCTAATATTTGCATCCATGTTAACCAAAATGGTTCATCTTTTATAAAAAAATTTATTAATATTTGATAAAGAACAATCTGAGTTTCAGGGCTGTATGTGTTCAAGTTAACTTAATTCACCATCTCTTATTTCAACTAAATATTACCATTATGTTGGAAGAGGTCTTGAAGATGAAAAGCAATTCTAAGTGTAGCTATATCCACAAAAATTTTTTCAGAATTTTTTCTTGTAGTTTTTCTGCAGCCAATTCACATAGTGCTATAAATTAGAATTAAAAAATTCTTTATACCAATACTTTTTAGATGTGTAAATCATTATTACTGGTTTGTATTTATGCAATTTTTCCATTTCAGCTTTTTTTTAAACCTGTCTAATTAGGTCATAGATAAGCTTGGAATTTTAAATTTCCAAGAAAATCTTTATTTTGAATTAATAGCAAATCTATTTGAAACAGTTGATCTTTGTAAAATTTTTCCAAGACTCAACCAATGTGCACTGACAAGGAACACAAGATCACTAGATTCATTGTGTATTTTTGTTCAACAGTTTTATAAACAGCTGATTCTGTACCCTTATACATACATACTGATGAATTTTGATACTTTCTTATATCAATGATACTTCTATAGACAGACTCTACTTCAAAAATCTGAGAATAAATATTTTCAACGTAAGAATGAAATGAGAAATAATCTCTTGTTTTAGAATTTAGAATTCCAAATTAGAAATTATCTGATAAATGTACATATTTGATCTAATATAATTGTAACACTGTCCATCATGATATAAATTCATTATTTTATATCTAGCTCAAGTTATTCTTTGAAAGGTACAATATTTTTAAAAAGCCATGTTATGAGGTTTTTTGAGGGTGGGGGGATACCAATTAAGGAAATTTCTTCATATCTCCATTTATTTTATTTTTTATTTTTTATTTTTTTTTNATCTGCCTTCTAATTGGGTCATGATTCCAGGGTCCTGGGATCGAATCCTGTATCAGGCTCCCTGCTTGGCGGGAAGCCTCCTTCTCCCTCTACCACTCCACCTGCTTGTGTTTCTCTCTTGCTGTATCTCTCTCTGTCAAATAAATAAATAAAATCTTTTTTTAAAAAAAAGTTTTCTCTTATATGCAGGAGTCTCAGCCAATTTGTAGCTGGCCAAAGTTGTAAGATTAGATCCTGTTAATAACTATTTTTAAAATATTTTAGGACATTTCTGATTTCTGATGACTAATTTCACCAATTCTCTACTATTGAGAGAAAACTTACTAATAAATTCATTGTTTTTCAAAAGTATCTCTTAGTATTGCCAGTTTCATTATGTTTAACATTTTTTTGTATACAGCAATTACTTTTTCACTTTGCTCTAATGACACAAATTCTCAATGCTAAAATTTGTGATATAATTTCTTCCAGTCTCACTTTTTCTCTACTCTTGTGATATTAGTACACTTTACTGTTCCTTATTCTTCATTATTCCATTAAGGTTTTCATCAGTAGTATGCTTTCATTTAAATTCAATGAATTTTTTTTATACTTCTTAAAATTAAATTAATAACATATGTAAATTTACTAATCAATTCTGATTCTAAGTTAGAATCTCCTAATTAGCTTAAGGTGTTCTTTGGCCAGAAGATAAATATATTTGGAAGTTAAACCCTTTCCAGTTTCAGTGATCAACCAAAACAGAACAATTGAAGAAATTAATTCAGAATCCAAAGGCACCTAATTTACACTGGGTACTATTGGTAATGGGTAACTGTCACTCATTATGTGGTGTTTTTTAAAAAATGAAAGAGAGCAAGCTTTCAGATAGCAACTTTCTTCCTGAGTTGGGTAGACAACCATGCTGTCTTTTGTTCTCTAAATAACCATTTTAACAATGTTGCAATAATGTGGTCATCTGGTTCAAAGTCTGAAATTACTTGTTCTAATACTAGGACAAAATATAAGTCCTAGGGAGACAGAAAATTCCTTGCTTGGAGAGAATGAATATTTTCAGCTCCATTCTCCCCTTTCCCGTGGCACGCTTTGTTACCTAGGTTCCCAGTGCATGTCACCTTGGTCATAATCCCTGGGAGTATTGTTCCCTTTCTGTGAAGGGCCTCAAATTTGACATAAGAATACAGTTCTCAGCCCAAAGATAGGGTTGGTGTAGGCTCAGTGTAGGCTCCAGGGGTGATTTGAAGAAGGAAGTACAAAAGAGCACAAAATTTCAAAAAAATATAGTGAGAGTTAAAATGAAATTGGTGAAAATGTCACCTCTGTACCCTCTGTATGTCTCCAGACTTACAATTTTAGCTCCTTCAGTGGTACCTGTTCTTTATCAGTGTCAGGAGCACAGAAGCCATGATGCCACGGGTAGGAAAAAGCACGCTGGGCTGTCCTGAGCTGAGAGGCCTGATCAAGAGATGGGAAATCATCTAACAGATGATCCCTGACCTAAACTTTTTATTGCTAGTGCTAATGTGTGCAACAGAAAGCAGCATTGATTTGTAGAAGTGATACCGGCTTGTAGTCCCATACTTTGTCTGATAAACATGGGAAGTATAATAAAGTAGCACCTGAAAAGGAAAAGATAGAATGCTTCAACTTCTTAAGGATAAATTCGCTTTTGACAGTGAGAGTTAAAATGTGGGTTTAGTCACAGGGAGCTCAGTGTGTTCAGATTCAGCCAGTTGGGTTATGTTTCACTGGAAATACCAGTTGGATTTATCAAGAAGAAATCTTAGATGAAGTTGAAAGTTTTCTCTACATTAAATTGTGTTAAAAATAGAGAACTTGGGTAGATAACTGCAGTCTCATTTGCTGGAGGCAGGTCATTTAATTTTTAACATTATTTATTGCAAAGCAGAGCTCAGGATCCGACATGGTAAAGAATACAAATTTCAAAGCAGCAAAAGCAGTGATTAATAATTGTTAATGTTACTGAGTGATAGCACTGTCCTGTGTGCTTTACATATATTATACCGCATGATCTTCACAAGCAACCTGTGGGACTGATGTTTTTGTTCTTCCTACTTTACAAAGAAGCAAAGTCAATGTCAGGAGTTTTCCCAAGGTCACTTTGAGTAAGCTCAGAATTCTGGCTAGAATCTTCCCTTGCAGCTCCTATTCTTAGGTTGAAAATTCATACTTATAAATCGCTGAGTTAATGGAGTCATATACTATGTTTTAAAATTGAAAGAAAAAAACAAAATCTACCTAGCTCACAAGACGAAGAAATATTTTTGTTTTACTTATTTATTATTCTTAGTGTTTCAGTGTATTTTTAATGTCCTTTAATGTTTGAGNTCTACCTAGCTCACAAGACGAAGAAATATTTTTATGTTTTACTTATTTATTATTCTTAGTGTTTCAGTGTATTTTTAATGTCCTTTAATGTTTGAGAACAACTGTAATTTTTCCCGAGCAAAATTTTTCAAAATCAGCACTGAATATATTTCAGGCACTGTGCTCCATAATTTAGTGTTTTGAGAGTACAAATATGAATTACTCATGGCCTCCTCCTTTGAGTAGCGTGTAATCTAGAGGAGGAGACAACTTCATAAACAAAGATCTCTAACATAGTGGAACAAAGGCAAGGAGATCTCAGAGAGGGCAGTGGATTCAGCCCAGGTCAGGAGATAGTGTTTTGGTGTAGGGTAGGTTTGGGTGGAGTAGGGAAGCTTTGGGCATAGTAGCACCGAGGGGATTGCCATGTTTGGGGAGAAATTCCATAAAATCGACATTTGAAGTGTGTGGGAAGGAAAATAATTAATATTGAGGCAATAAAGGTAAATTAGAAGTAAAATACACAGTGGCTGTGAATGTTAACTACCACGTTTCCCAAGGCATGATGTACGATAGGAAAATACTGAGGGGGGGGGAAGATTGATAAGGAGACGTTTTTCAAAGGTGAAGATATTCTAAAAATCTAAGAAATATTCCATAAGACTTCATATTAATTTTGAAAAACCAAGTGATAAAAACATGGCATAAAGCCAAAAATTCTCCTGTNAAGATTGATAGGGAGACGTTTTTCAAAGGTGAAGATATTCTAAAAATCTAAGAAATATTCCATAAGAATTCATATTAATTTTGAAAAACCAAGTGATAAAAACATGGCATAAAGCCAAAAATTCTCCTGTGAATTGCAATTTATATTTAGCTTTACAAATTGGATGAACTAGAATAGTTCGTAAAATTAACATTCAAAGCCACAGAGAAGAGATGCATTTATATTCTGCCATATGCCATCTGAGCTGCATTTTTTTGAAAGATGGACAAGCTTCGTGCACTGTTCAACTTTTTTTTCAATTAATTACCCAATTACTTCACAAATTATAGACTTGCTGCAAGTTGTGCTATTTTGAGATATTATATTTAAACCAATTTTCTTTCTTGTATGTTGAAAAACTCTGTACTGATTTCATGTGGCTGAACGCCCCCTATTGCAAAATTTTAATTCAATTCATGGGATTCAAGTTGGAATTTCTCTTCTATTTTGCTTTTCACAGGTTCTCTTGGTGTGCAATATACTAATAACCCACAGATCTCTTGCTCGTTCTTTCTCTTTTTCTGCCTGCCTGTCTCTCACACACATAGCAGTCCAATTTTCCAAGAAATAAATTTTCTGATCTATATGAAGTATACTTTTGTTAAGTATAAATTTTTTTAAAAAACCCTCCCTAAAGAAATCAACCTTTTATTACCATGGGAATCGACTTGAGTCTGTCTTAATAAATATCTAAAACAAGGTAACAGAAGCATTAGGGGAATGATGACATTTTTATCTTGGTACAGAAGCATATAAACTAGAAATTTAGTAATCATTTTACCATTTAAATACATTTTGGTCCAAGATTAATTAGTGAGCCCACTATATGTTTGGCTCTTAGTTCTCAGTTTGTCTGTATAATCACCTAAATTCATCAAGATACACTCCTGAGAGAGAGCAGTGGAATTTTAAAAAGCCAATCTTTGTAGCTTGAAATATTTAAAAAGCAAACATAAACTGAAGTTTCTTTATTTTACCTACAAGGCCCTCACTTTAAGAAAAAACTAAAAACGTCATTGCTTTAAATAGCAACCTCTTTCTTTTTACAACATCATTCACAGATGTTTTTCAAGAAGAATCTTTTATGCAAGCTGGGGCAGACCATTGTTTTTCCATTCTTTTAGAAAGGTGGTAGGATGTTTATGTTTGTATAAGTAATGGAAACAGAAGAAAATAAGCAAAGTTGCCACCTTGGAGTCAATAAACTTCGAGACAAGAAAACAAAATCTTTTCTCAATTCTAAAATGCCATTAATTGCAAGAATATTTAGCTTCAATTATGACAGCTTTTTGACAGATAAGATGGAATAAATGTTAAATGTGTGTATTTATTCCTTGACCTATCCAGGTATCAGATATATTAAAATGTGAATGATGGGATTGAGACATTAGTTTATTCACACATAGGAACATTTTCCCTATATATTGTGCATATTTGCATGTGTATGCCTATAATCACAGTTACAGAGCGCAAGACAGGAGGAAGGAAGATTGATCGCTAGCTGGCATGGGTGCATACAGACTTAGCTGCTTCTTGAAATCTCTTCCACTGTTCAGTTGCAGATGCCTCAGGCATTCAGCTACAAAGTGTACAAAGAGACAAATACCCACCCACACATCAATACTCTATTTAGTAGTTTAAAACACCTATCATCTAAAACATAGTTCTTTAAAAATTCTAAATACGGTTGAAAATCTGTTACATAATGACAAAAAGAGAGAAAGAGTTACCAACTATCATACTTTTTAATGGAAATAGATGAGAGCTCTGGGCAAGTTCTGTTGGAAAGGGGAAGGGTCAAGCTTTGAAGATTTGATTCCCTTCCTGTGCTGCCTTTTAACTTTTCACAGTAGTTACTAAGCTCATATCTGTTTTGTGTTCTGGATGCTTTAGCATCCTTTAAAAATATTTAATTATCTAGTACCAAGGCAAGAAAAAATGATGGGAAGACTTAAAATGAAAATCATATAGGCTAGATTTAAATTTTGACAGCCCTCCATTAGATATTACCTAAGAGAACTGCACAGATTTTTCCTTCCCAAAATAGACTGCTAGCACTTTCAAAGCTTGGGGATAGGGATGTGCAGAGTAGAGTGGGAACATAGTCCACTTACTCAATGTGCTTCAGAGTGTCTCGTATATAAATAATTTACCCTGTAAATCCCAAGGAATAATGAACAATTTACATAATTTATCTTGATAGTCTCTGTAGTCTTACATGTGGTTTTGGTTCCATGTAAACCTACAATCTCATGTCTGAGAGGGACCACAATGTCGTCATGACAGTGCAGAATGCAGGGAGAGGGGTCATGCTGAGTCTCGTGTAGTCTTAGAGCCCATTTGGTTTTGATAAAGTTGTCATTTGAATTTAGTTCATGTCAAAATGCAAAAATAAAACCATTTCCATAAAGGATGAGTAAAAGTGTTAGAAATTGTGAACTCATGAATACCGATTATTGTGTTTCTATATATAGGAATACTTCCCTTAAATACCATAAACTCTCCTGGAATAAGAGCTATTTCTTAATATTTCATTGTATCCTCAGGGTCTAACACACCTCTGTACACAGAGGAGACACTTCGTAAATTGTTGGTGATTTATCCATCCATTCAGTTTATTGAATTGCTATTATGTACTGTGAATTGCTACAAGGGTACTAAGATGAAACAAATGTAGATCCTATTTTCAAGGAACTATCTATCTAGGAGGATAAATGAGATACACCAAATATATAAGATCGACAAGATATACAAAATAATAAGACAAACTGAAAAGAGGACAGTGTTCTAGTCAAAGCACAGGCAAAATTCAGTTGGAAGTTCAAAGGAAGTAATTCAGCCAATGGGAAAGTCTTCATGAAAGAGGTAAAATCTAATGGTGATAACTGAAAAAAATTGAGACAATGACATAGCATCATTTCAGAAACAAATATAATAAAGAATTTGACATGAAAAAATTAGATTCCTTGGAAAATAGAAATGTTTAAAATTGTTTCAAGAGGTGTTTTCTTTGTGTTCATCTATGCAATATTGTTTAATCTATACTCTTCATAGCAAAACCATATGCATGTAAAGTGTAGATTCTTGTTTATCTGCCTGCTCATTTGATAAACATTTGTGTACTGATAACCATTTTAGTATGATGTACTAAAAGCACCATAAGGTATTAAAAAATAAAAAGACCCATTCATGTTCTCATCTCATGCTCCTGAGAGGTATATATACAAGCAATTATTATTAAGGAGTTAAGAGGCTAAATATACATATATATATATGTGTGTGTGTGTGCGTGTGTGTGTACACACATTTTTTTAAAATAGGAAATAGTTCTTTGCAAAGCTTATCATTTTTATCAAAGTTAAAATACAGGTGATTCCTGTCTTACCAACATAATTGGTTTCTAGTACAAGCAAAGCCCTTATAAGTCAATCCCTTGATGTTATAAATTTAGGGTTTCATTCTTGAGAAAACATTTAGTGCCATAATATATTGAAGTTATTCTTGAAAGTAAATTAAAATAAAACACAAATATCTTTGATATATACATATTAAGTGTGTGGGGGAATAGCATAATATAAAATCACATTGTAGATTTCTTTGGAGGTGTATTTCTGCAGTTGTTACTATGGCTATTTTAATTATAATAAAGATGATAAATGCAGAATGGCACAATTTAAGATTTTATTAAGTCTGGGCTTTCCCATGGGATAAAATACACTTAGAAAATTTTATGGATTATGATTTTTATTCTGTTTTTAGGAAGCACTTCAGTTTCTTGCATTGCCTCATTTCATCATTTATATGACCTATTTGGCAAAATTTGTAATCTAATCTTTATATTTGAGCTGTTTCTTTAAATTCTGGATAAGCAGGCAACTGAAAAGCCTTTTGATATAAGTAAACATAAATGTACAGGATTGACTAGAATAAAATATAAAATCCAGAGATGATTTCAGCTGAAATATATAAATTTGTTGGTTAGAGGGAAAAAAAAGGAACAAATGGTCATAATTAATAATCTCTTTATTGACAATAAGTTAAATGCCACATTATTACCTAGACAAGGATAATCATCTGTAGTTCCAAACTTTTTGCTTTATATATCTCTACTTAAGACTTGAAACTTTAACTTATTAATGTCATTTTTTCCCTCTGTATTTATACAGCAAATGACATTGTCCTCTTGGTATCACAAGTGTGTAACTATATGTTGCAGGCATTTTTTCCTACAGTCAGTCACAACCATAATTTATTCATCCCAAGGTGTACCCTGGCCAACACCGGACAAGGTTGTTCCTTTTATGAAAGAAATAATTCCTGAGGAAGGCTCTTTTCCTCTTTGATGCTATTATAGCACTGGCTTGGTTATTAATCTGCTAAGGTGATCATGTCCTACTTCAGATACCTTCTTATCCACATGCAAATGAATCACATAAGGAACTACATTCATGCACTCGATTATTAGGTTTATTTCATTGTTATTTTTAAAAGAATATTGGCATCAGGATATGTAAATGAGGCTATAAATGAAAGTCAGTTATTGCAATCTACTTTCTCCTACATTGTCTGATAGTTCCCCTAAGCTGTTTTGTACCTGACTGGTTGCATGGTTTTAGCCCCTGTTAAAATAGGTCTGAGAAAAAATAAATAAATAAAAATTAAAATTAAAATAAAATAGGTCTGAGACTTCAGAAAAACAAATTGTGCCTAAAATTGGGACTATGAAAATTCTACAGTGCCATCCACAAGTCAGTTGCACTACAGAGGACCGGTAAAGAACAAAAAATAAAAACATAGGAAATGTGGTGCTCCATTCATTGTGGCACATCTAACATTTTTAAACTCCAGAAGTTGGTTTCATATACTTTTGTCAGATTATAACTTATAAAACCAAGGTTGGGTCAAATTAGCTTCATGCCACTTAGAATGATTTTCTTAGGAACTATAGTTTTCTCAATGATAAATGTAGTCACCTTTATTATAAACATATTTCCTATATGTAGGGTATTTATAAGGCAATTGAGCAAGTAGAAAAAACAATCACTTTCATTCTGTTAGAAGGTATCTGTTCTAAAACAACATCTGCAGCCAAGGAACTGTCTTGTCACACATATTTTACATATTGATAGGGGAAAATAGTGGTTGTTGCTTCTAACAAAGACAGGGAAGGAAGGCAGAATTAGTGCAGGAATTCAAAGGCGGGTAAAAGAATTTCAGCATCCTTAAAAACTAACCTCCTTCCACAGTGCCTGTTACCATTGTCATCACTAAAAATATTCCCCAGATCTTCAAATGCCTCCCACATTCAATATCAAGCCACTATAGCTTGTCAGTATTTCTTTGTGAGTGTATGGTCAACGCTCTTCCTTACATACAAAGATTTGAGGTCATAGAATGATTCCATTCAGTTGAACAGAATTCTCAGCTCTAACTTGAGTTTTTAAACACAGATGAAACATGAAAATATGTCAAGCTTTCAAACCTGAGATATGTGGGTAAGGAAATTGATCTCCAGAGCACCAATTTGCTCTGAAGAAGCAAGTCTAGATTCCAGAACAGCTCATCATGCTGACTCAGGAATAAGACACAACAGACTGTAATGGATGGGTCTTTGAGTGCTCTGGTGTGTGTTGGAACAAACAATCCTAAAATTCGTATGGAACCAGAAAAGACCCGGAATCGCTAAGGAAATGTTGAAAAGGAAAAACAAAGCTGAAGGCATCACGTTGCCAATTTCAAACATTACTACAAAGCTGTGATCACCAAGACAGCATGGTACTGGCACAAAAAGAGACACCTAGACCAATTGTAACAGAATGGAGAGTCCAGATCTGGACCCTCAACTTTATCGTCAAATAATCCTCGACAAAGCAGGAAAAAATATCCAATGGATTGCTCTGGTCTGTCCTTTGCAACAGGGAAAGCTGTTCAGGGGTGATGGTTGACATGGATATGAAAACTGGACATAGTACACGTTTATTAAAAGTCCCCTCTACACTACTATGTTTAGTACTTCTTACAGAGTGGATAAGAGAAAGAGAAAGGGAGTGGGAGAAGCACCTGAAATTAAACAATAAGAAACTTGAAATTTGCTTGCAAAAAGGGCTCTTGTTATATTGTCCTCTACAGTTCTACAAAGAATGAAAGTGTGCTCTATTTAAAAGCTAGAAAAATGGCCTGCATTCAAATTCAAGGTCGGAAAGTTGAATTCAAGGTAGGAAAGTTGTATCCGAAAGTTATATTACACCTACAAATGTTTTGCAAGTCTATTAGGTTCTGAATATTTCTTATACTGTTAATTATCTTCTATACCCAGCATACTACTGAAAACTTATATACAATTTTGTAGACTGTTCAGTACAGTAACTGTTCATCCTCAACAGGCTAGTCTTGCAATGGATTTCTGAATAAATATATATTGTAAAATGCCAATTCCCACATCCCCCAGCTCATCATTGTCATGTCAAACAGCCTTCCCTCTACTAGGGTCTTCACTATATAAGCACAGTACCAATTAATCGATTATAGTTGTCCAGACCTGCCCAGAAATAAACTTATTATTTTCAATTACACAAAGGAAACCAGAGTCCAATTAAAGGAGATACAACAAGTTGGATGTGTTTTCTTTGAATTGCATTTACCTGTTTTTTCTAAACTACATAATCAAAAGGAATTAATACTTAATCCTCATGCCCTACCACCCATTATTTTCAGTGTGGGTGTAGAATAAGCACATTATGTTGGGTTGAGCAGATGTGGAGATCCGTAATACCATCATCTAAAAATAGACTGTGGCTTAGCTTCAAAGTGCATACTCAAAAATACACTGGCATTTTGGGTAACTATTATAATACTAGCCCATGTAGTTAAGGCAATCCCAATCTAATTACCATTTTTAAAGTTTATATGTCAATGTATTTTTGAATGCCGATACCAATGTGAAGTGTTCTGATATTCCAAAAGACCATATGTTTGGGAAATATAATTTTAGGAATACAGTGTGACATCTATGAAACTTTCAATTTAATTGTGCTTCAAAAGCTCAGCCCCCATGTGTATATTTTAAGTTAGCTCCTTTCCAAGGCACTCTTATGCTTGCCAATCTCTTCTCTTTGTCTTTCCTAGTGCTAATAAACTTAAGAGTTTATTAAGCTCTTGAGTTTTGCCCATCAAAGCAAACACTATGTTTAATAAACTATTTAATGTATCTGTAATTAAGAACTCTTGAGGAAGAAACTCCCATTATTTTGTACTTAAACATTGTGTACATACCAGTTGATATATGTGTGTCTGCTTTTTAAATGAACGTGTGAGTGTTCTTTCTCTGCCTCTCTGGTGATATTTGAAATCTTGCCAGCTTTCTTGATATTTCATAGATACACAATAATCTTCAGGTCAATCATATACATTACATATTAAGTAAAGGGAATGGGGAACTGAGAGGGGAAAAAAAGAGAGAGAGAGAGAGAGACAGAGAGAGAGAAGCCATTGTAACCTGTCAAGCCACAAACAGTAATTGGGTTGGGTCAGAGTGGAATAAAGTCAAAGCAGTTCTCTGGCAGCATTAATGAGTTAATAGGATGAAAGCATTTATATTCAAGAAGTTCTAGAGGGACCCTGAGCACTAAGGAATGGTCTAAGAAAGGATTGTGGTTTCTGATGCTGATTTGAATCAACCTTATGATCTGCAGCAAGTAGTTTGGCTTTATTGGGTTTCAGTTCCCTCACAAAGTTCATCTGAAACATGAGATTTTGTTTAGGAGAATTAAAAAATACTATAAGAATGTTACAAATATGAAACAGATGAAAATACATTCTTTGAAAAACAGGTTGGTATCTTAAGTATGTTACATTTTAATCTCATATATGAAACATTTCCAGTGTGGAAATATTATAGATTATCAATTTACTAGAGCTTGTGAGCCTTTTTGTGTGAGTGTACACAAAATTAATATAATTCTTCCAGGCTTCTGTCACTTGAGTAAGAAATTTAAGAATTTTCAATTGTATCAGATTGAATATTTTAAAGTAACTATGATGTTTGTTATATAAAGAAAATATTCTTTAGAAACTGGCTTAAATTTAAACACAATGATGTCATGGCAAAGTATATAGTAAATTTGTCTCCAAAAGACATTAATGTTTTCAAGTATGGCTACAAATATAAAGTAGGATTTGCATTTTTTATTCAGTACTGGATTACTTATATTTTTTATGTGTGTCCCTAAGTTTTATTCACTTAAAATTGTGGTGTCAGGATTTCCTTTTTATTTACTTTTTTTTTAAGTATCCTAGAAGATGGAAAAGTCCTAAAATTCCTTCTTTTTATTTCAACTCACAGTTACATAAAATGGAATAAACTGAATCATTACAGGAGCTAAATCAGTCTGGATGGGAATCAAAATGGATGTATAAAATTTACCAGAGTAGAAATGTTACAAACACAATAGAATATAATAAAACACAATGCAATATTGTAAGTTTTAAAGTGCAAGTAATCTAAAAATTCTGCACTTGTAATTTTAAAAATTTTTTATATTTTTTTATTTTAGTTTATTTTTAAAATTTTTATTTTAATATTTTTGTATTATAAATTATTTTATATATTTTTAATTATTTGTTTATATATTCTATGATATGTATATTATATATATACATATACACATATATACATATGTGCATATATATGTATATATCTATATATACATATATAAATATTTGATATTTTAATTATAAATTAAATGTATTTTAAATTAGTATAAATTTATTTTTAAATTTTATTTTTAAATAAATTTATATTAGAGAAAATCTGAGCTTCTATTTTATTTTTTATTTATCATTTTTTAATAATTTTTTTTTTTTTTAGAGGGAGCACACACAAGTTGCAGGGTGGAGGGGTAGAGAGAGAGAGAGACAGAATCTTAAGCCAGCTCCACGCTTGGTGCCCAACCCAAGGCAGGGCTCCATCTCATGACCCTGAGATCAATACCTCAACCAAAACCAAAAGTCCGATGCTTAACCAACTGAGCCACCCAGATACCCCTTTCTTCTATTTTTAAATGTACTTTTAATTGCATGAACAGTATGGAACCAAAGATAAAAAACCTTTTTAAAATGTAACTTAGAGCTAAAATACTTAGTTAGCTATGTTAAGTAAAAGCCCTAAAGACACTTCCAAAAGTGTTTATTCTTCTTAAGAGCTCACCATTCATGTCTAAATAAAACTTACCTATTGCAGATAAAAGTTTGCACCAGTAGCAGAGGAAGGCTGGTGAAGTGAGCCCTTACTGATATTCTAAATTTAATCTTCTATTTTTCTTTTTTACTTCCCAAGTTAACTGTTTTTTCCTCATGTCCTTTAAGCTCACTGATTACTTCTTAACATCACCCAAGAAATGTATAATTTGTTGAACTGGGCTCATTTTTTTTTACATTGAAGGAAAATCAAAACCCCTCAGAGTTAATGGAAATAATGCAAATTTTTTAAATGCATCAATTATCTTTGCATTATCAACCAAAACTGTATTGGCACCCACTAAATGTAAGTAAAATTATTTTTAACTGCCAGTAAATATCTCCATCCAACATTGTTTACATTTTTCATAATTTATAAAATAAAGTTCAGAAGTGCAAAAAAGGGTCTGTGACATCTTGAGCTGAGAGGGTTCTTGAGAACAGAATTTCCAAGATGGTACCCCAGGTGGTCTACCCAAAGCACATGTCTTAAGTAGTCAAGTGAACAATTCTTTTACTCCTTAGTTCCCTTGCCAGCTCATAATAATGAAATCTCATGATTTGAGAGCATATTTGCTAGTTCTAAAATGTCCCCTAAACTAACACTGGCTCTGTCATCCAGAGAGCTCTCTATGAATGAATGGTATGCAGTGTATACAATGGAGGTCACTAACACACACTTCTTAAAGAAACACATCTCCAGGCATCCTCTGTATCAGCTGTCCCTTTCCAAAGAAAAGGGCATTTTTAGCCTGTCCAGGCAGAGCACTGGTGGGGCCAAATCTGTCTACCTGTCTATAAAACCAACTGTATACTTACTGGTGGCACACTATTGGTTTGTCCCTGGGAAATATTAAAACAATCCTTTAAATTTCTATATCACCTTCCATGTATTATTATATTAGGCAGTTTAATACTCATGTCTTTTCTAGATTAAGAATATATATTTTTTGATTTTTAAAAATGCTGTGTCTGGAAGGAACAGAAAGATCTTTCATATAAAAAAGGCAAATAAACATTACCTGATCATACTAAGACCTCTTCTGGAGAAATGTTAACTCTAAAGAACTGAAATATTTACTGGTTTTATAACTAATAAATTTTACTAAATGCATGTGCCTACATTCTTTTGTAAAGGAGGTGCCATAGATAATATTTGATAGCTTTTTTTTTTAATATAAGATCCTCGGGACCACTGTTCTCATAAAGAATGACAAAATGATACACCAGGTTTATTCAACTTCGAAAGCAGAGAACCTCGGCCTCTTCTCTGGAGAGCAATACTTTTAATGCCTCCAGAGACAAGATTGTTATTTGGAAATCAACAAGCACAGCCTGAATTGACAGTGGCCTCTTCGTGTTTTACCTTTTAATGTGAACTAATACTTTCTCCGATTTCTCATTTTTTCCTACCTACAAATAAACCAATATAAAGAGTGCGCTATAATATTCATCCCACTCTCTCCTCTATTCGATATGGCAGCACTGATGTACCAGGTCCCTAGACTAATCCTTTATTTGGGGATAGAGCTTTTTTCCAGAATAAATAAAACCAGAAATTTCATCTTAATAAGGCAAGTGCACCCCTCTGCTGCAATTTCAGCTACTAGCAATCATTCTGTGCATCAATTTGGTTTTCTTGGAAAGAAAAATAATGCATAGTTTCTATCTCATTGTATATAGTGGAGATCACTAATACACCACTTCTTAAGGAAATGCATCTATAAATGAATGAATAAAGATACATGTGCTGCATAATATAATACTCTGTAGAAATATTTAGAAAAGGAAAACTTAGAAACACTCAGGAAAAAATTTCAAACCTGGGAAGCCAATAATCTAATAGGTTTTTGAAATAATGTTGAAACAATACAATTTTAGCACTATAGAGGCATGTTAGCACAACAATCAAAATTACTTTTATTCTTTCGTGCTTATATTTCTTAAGGAGTCATAAATCCAGACAGCTGAAAAGTAGCAACTTTAAGAGAAAAATGTATAAAGAAACTAAGTTACTACCATGGCATATAACTGAGGCAGAATAAATAAATGAAAAAAGAATTTTGATTTTTTTCCCTCCCTAGGGGATAAAGTTGCCTAGTCCTTTAAAACAAAATATCTACTCACACTGTAGTTTCATTTTTATATAAGTTGTTAAAGTGGAAAATGGGTGATAAACTTAGTAAAAACAGTATGTTGTTCACATTAGAAAACAATGAAAACAATATCCAATCTAGAGTTAATTCCAAATTCCCTGTGAACAAATCAATAAAATCTATGAATCAGAGTTTCTAATGATGGGGGCTACAGACCACTTCCATCTTAATTACCTGAAATGACTGTCAATAATTCAGGTTTCTGGACTCCATTCCATATGCAATCATCTGAATTTTGGGGAATCTGCCTTTTAAACGGTTCCTCGATAGTCTCTGTAGCCTGAGAGCCATTTATGCAGTGTTATTAGTACTTCTATACTTAAATATCAACATAATAAGCCTGTAATGAGAGTGAGAGGGTTGCAGAGAATTAAAACACCGAAACTTCTACCTACGGATGAACAATCCTGATCGAGTTATTAGAAATAAGTTTGTCGTGCTCCCTGAGTGCCAGAAAGGAAGACTAGGACTTCATGTGCAGTGATTACTAGTACTGACTTCCTCTGCTTTGGTGAGAGGACAACTCACAGCCTGGAACAATAAACATTGGCTGCTGTGGTTGCTTATATTTTTGCATATCATCAAGTTTTTTTTTAACTCTCGATCATAATACGATTCTATTGCATCCCTTTTAGCCTTGAGACCTTTGAGAAAAACTTGAATCATTCTTCTGCATACTAACTTGGTTGTCAGATGGCCAAACAGCTTTGCTCTTCTCTACTTGTTTAAGTTGGAGCCGCTGTTTCCAGTAGCGCCCCTCCCCAGGTCCTCTTTTGTTCATTTACTCTCTTCTTTGCTGGGTGTACATCCTCCAATAACTTACTAATTATTTATACACGGGAAGTAAATTTTCTGAGTCTTTGCATGTCTAAAATTACTTTATTCATTCTTGGTAAAAATGCAATCCTAGGTTGAAATTGCTTTTTCTTTGAATTTTAAGGGTTAATTGCAGTCTCCTGGAACTACTGATGAAATAGCTAATGCTAGTGGGATTTTCTTTTCTTTATAGTTGCGTTCTGTTATAGAGTCAGAGCAGTGCATGGTGAGAAAACTCTGGGAAAATCTGACTTGCAACAAGATGGTGGTGGTTACTGGCTTTTCCTCATATGCAGAAAGTAACTTGACTAGGGATGGCTTGAAAGATCAGTGTCTAAAGGTTTTATGTCTGGTGCAGGGTCACAACAACAGAAGGGAGATGGAGTCTGCTGTCAGAGCAGCAGCTGAGCAAGAGTCATTGCAAGTCAGCCAGAGGATGAATGTCATGTCAGAGAATTGTCAGGGGAAGGCTCCCCAGCTCCTGTGGGATGGAAGGGGTGGTGATGGAAATGGGTACATCCTAAGGCATGTAAAACTCATACAAGACAACATTTAGAGAGCTGCCAGAAAGTGAACCTAGCAGCCAAGAAAGTTATAAATAGTATTAGCTCAACAAACATTTTATTTTCCTTTATTACTCATCACTCTTTCGCACTTTGATCTTGGAAGAGCCAAAAACAACACTGAATGGGGGGAGAGAAGAGGATGAGCTGAGAGGAATCTGTAAAATATAGAACATGTTTCCTTACCCTGCTGTAAGTCTCCCATCCCTGGTCAGGCTTCAGGTAGGCAAGGAAATGGGAATGTAACCTTTGAAACAAATATGAAATAGAATTTTTAGTTGGGATTAGATGAATAAGATTATTTTATTATCTATAATAACAAAAATCTATCAGATGTACCTGGAAATCTCTAGGGTGGGAAAGAGAAATTTGACCTTGCACACTTAAAAGCAAAGGTTGAAAAAAAATTAGAGCTTGTTTCTTGTATTTTCACCAATGCCAGCCCATTTAATAAATTGGTTATAATGTCATTTTGTTTATTTACTGTTATTTTAATGAAGTTCTAGTAGAGAAAGTCAAATACATGAGCTCATTCCATCATTTTAATTATATGTTCTAGAAATTATTTTTTAAAAGTTTTTGAATGTGATTATTTTTTATTCTTCCTTACTATTTTCCTCTTTAATGTATTTTGTGAATTTGAAAAAGTTGGAACTAACAAACTTTGAATCTGTCACAGAACACATTATACCCAATGACTAGTTTGGCTGCCTTTTCCTACAAATACATTCTTAAATCAAAACTAACACATTTGAGTGCCTGGGTGGATGAAGCAACTGCCTTCGGCTCAGGTCATGATCCTGGAGTCCCAGGATCGAGTCCCACATGGGGCTCCCAGCTCATAGGGAGTCTGCTTCTCCCCTCTCATGCTCTCTCTCTCTCTCTCTCTCTCTCTCAAATAAAATCTTTAAAAAAAAACCTAACACATTTATTTTGGTTTCAGGGAGATACAATTTATATAAATGTATAATCAGTGTCATAAGTGACTAGGTTTCAGATTAAGTAACAAAAGGCCAAACTAGTGAGTAGTATGAATATGACAGCAAAGTGTATAGAAAGATGATCAAGGTTGATTCAAAATGAGATGGAGGTAGGCTTGGGGCAGAGGGTCCTTACGAAATGTCATAGGTCAGGAAGATAAGCTTCTGTCTTTGAGCTGCTGGCTCTCTACACCACTGGTTTATTTGCCACCATAACTTCTGTTGGATAGCTGAGCTGACAGATGCATTTGCAATGATTGACAAAAGAGAGAAAGAAAAGGAGCAGTTGGGGAAAGAAAAGATAGAAGAAAAGGAGCCTAAGAGACTAGAAGGAAGAAAAAGGGAATGAGGAAAAGAAATATTAAGGAGAGGATGACACTGAAGAAAAGTCAAGAACAGGCTATTTATGAAGGAAATTGACTCCATTAAGGGCAACCTGTTAATCTAAATGTCAGGCAAGAGAAGTCTCTAAAAGGGCATTCTTCCTTGAGGAACAAGTGTCAGGTTTTTAGCTCTGGTGTTGAATACAATAGCCACCAGTTATACACACTATTTAAATGTAAGATTAAATTAATCGAAATAAAATAAAATTTACAATTCACTTCTCCAGTTTTACTAGACACATATAAATGCTCAAAGTCACATGTGCTTAGAGGTTACCATATTGGATAGCACAGGCCCATTTCCATCATTACAGAACATTCTGTTGGACAGTGCTGTTATGGAGCTTTATTGTTAGCTGAAGTTCAGCCAGTTCTGGGAAATAGCAGGTCAAAATGGTTTTGGGGGCGGGGGGAGGAGGAATTATTCTTGCAGAACAGTAACCATTGGTTGGGCAACTTAGGTTTATTAGGTAGGGTGAGGAGAAACAATCAGCAGCCAAGGCTGTATGTAACAGGGGGTAGAGAGGAACAATTTGTGTAGGACAAGAACATATGAAGGAGTCAATGAAAGATTTTTAGACTTTTGGAATCTCTCACAGTTCCTCCTGTTAGTCAACAGGGAAGTTGAATCTCATTTTTGACCACAGCTTGGTTTGTTGAGTTCTCCAGCTTTACTCTATTCATGGCAATTGTAGTCTCAGACTTGTTAGTCATGACTGCCCTCAGGTCTTCTGAAGAATTTTCTCTTTGCTGTCAAATTTCAATCATCTGTTAAGTGAATGGCTGTGTGGCAGAGCACATAGCCAACATTGTGAGGACAGGTAACATGGGATTCCTAGAAGATTACTAGAAGACTTTGGATAATGCCACTTAGCTATGATCCTGCCCCACCTAGGATCATCAGGAAGAACAGATTTTATCTCTACTTTGAGTCTATGCAGACAGAAGTTTGATATCAATAGATTAACTTAATACTTCGTTTATTCTCCTGATTTACCCAGAGTAACCAGGGAAACAACTTTAGGAATCTTATTTTAACAATTAAAAAAACCTTAAATAAATAGAGATACAAGCACACAAAAATAGTCACCAAAAGAAGGCGGCCAAAAGAATGTGGCTGTTGACATTGATATTACTCATTGATATTACCTGATATTATCCAGGTCTAAAATTTCTTTACTGCTATTTGGGCAGTTTCTTTGTGACAAGAAAGGGCTTTTTATGAAGGAAATTGACTCCATTAAGGGCAACCTGTTAATCTAAATGTCAGGCAAGAGAAGTCTCTAAAAGGGCATTCTTCCTTGAGGAACAAGTGTCAAGTTTTTAGCTCTGGTGTTGAATACAATAGCCACCAGTTATACACACTATTTAAATATTCATAGGTGCATAGGTAGGATAACTGAAATCTGTTGTGCTATTGAGTTAGAATCCTCAAAGTTCATGTGCAAGTAGAAGAAATGTTTATGGCGATGGGAGAATTTTTCAAGTTATAGAAGACAGTATTTAGTGAGTTTGTCCAGGTCAACAGCTCATGCTTGCCAGTTTTCAGTAGATTGTATGTAGGGGTGACCAGTTCAGAAAAGTTAGGTATTCAATGTCTATCCTATCCCATGAGACCAAGAAATTATCCACATTGGTAATTATCTGGGAAAATTACAACAGTTTTTAATCTTTTAGGAGAAACAGTCTTCCCATTTTATGTGATGTCATGGTATAGATAATGGACTTGGGACTAAAACACTCAAATTGATCTTTAGAGACCTTGTGTACCTTATACACTAATATTGTCAACAAAGAGAATAAATTCTGCAAGACTTTCAAATCTATAAAAACATAATAGAAGACCACCCACATTTTATATAAGTGTTGATATATATAAAATATGTATTTTTTTAAAAGATTTTATTTATTTGACACAGAGAGAGAGATTACAAGTAGGCAGAGAGGCAGGCAGAGAGACAGGGAGAGGAGGCTGAGATCATGACCTGAGCCGAAAGCCGAGGCTTGGGCCTCGATCCCAGGACGCTGAGATCATGACCTGAGCCGAAAGCCGAGGCTTTAACCCACTGAGCCACCCAGGCGCCCTAAAATATGTATTTTTAAGAGTATATGAGTTCTGAGGAAACTGGACATTTCTAAACTGGTTGTCTCTAAGGTTAGGATTATGTAATTGCAAAAACAGAGTGCTTCTGTAAACCTTTGGACAGTAACTATGTGTTTCATTGATTTCCCCAAATGATGGAGATATATACAGTGAGCTTAATGCAAGGCCGTTCTAAAGCATCTTGAGCATAGAGTGAGTCACTGTTTCTGTGAGTGGGAATGAAGAGGTGTTAGAATCAAGGACTATAAAAAAGTGAGAAAACAATCTTTGTAGTAGCTCTCAAATCTTGTTAAAAGCAGTAGCCTTGTCTGTCTTTTTGAGGGATGAATTGGAGGTTTCACAAAGACTGGGATAGGATCATGAATTTCTCCTGTAAGCATAAATATGGGCTGTAGTCATTCAAAAGTCTTTTTTTTTTTTTAAGATTTTATTTATTTATTTGACAGAGAGAGAGAGAGATCACAAGTAGGCAGAGAGGCAGGCAGAGAGAGAGGAGGAAGCAGGCTCCCTGCTGAGCAGAGAGCCCAATGTGGGGCTCGATCCCAGGACCCTGAGATCATGACCTGAGCCGAAGGCAGAGGCTTTAACCCACTGAGCCACCCAGGCGCCCTCAAAAATCTTTTTTTAATGGTATTTTTGGTCAGTTTCAGTAAAGGTATTGAAGGATTGATTGAGACATTTAAGTGTACTTCCTCCTTTATGTGGTTTATACCTGAGCTGATCTTAGCCCTGATACAACTGGAGACAGATTCAAGATCTGAGATGTTGGTAGGGGGAACATCAGATAATACATAACCAATCTGTTCCATCTTCAAATTCCAGGCCAAAGCTGCTTCTCCTTCTGGGAATTCCAGAAAGGCTCTCAGGCCCATGTTTAATAGAGGTGCCCCATTAATAAATAAGGTCTATTATAGAATCACCAAAGTAAAATCACTAAGCAGAAAAGAATATTAACTGGTAAGAGGGTCCAGAGAGACAGGGAGTGGCTAGAAGCAAGGCAGAGTCTGAAGGATATGTGGGCTAACTATCAGTGAAACATTTGTTTTTAAACCGTTTTATTGAGATAAAATTGATAGAGAGAGAGAGAGAGAGAGAAAATCTTATGAAACATTTTTGTTACTCCAGAGAAAGAAATGATGAAAAAGTGGTTAAGTTTATATTAGATGGTGTAGTCCTGGTATTAAGTAAGAAGTGGAGCATTCTGGGTTTGCAGTTATATGGAAATTTTTCTTTGTGTTGAGGGCATATATTGGCAGACTAGAGCAACTATTTTAAGGAGTAGTAGTTTTGTTTTTATTTTTAAAAAATACTGTCTCTTGCTCCAAGGTAGGACAATTGTTGCACCAATATCCTTTGTCATTGTTTCAGCCAACATCTTTCTCTAAACTGGACATAGAAGGTATTTCAAATTGTTTAAAGAGCTGTTAATTTGGTCTATAAATTTTCTTATTTTAGGTCAACATGTCTTCAGAGTACTCCATAAACTCATGTAATTCAGAAGAAGAGTCTGCTATGCTATGTGTTTTCAGACTAAATCTGCCACCTCAGATTTAAGAGTCTCCAAAAAGAAAGTAGATAAGGTAGCTGTAAGGTCTTATCCTATTTTATACCCTTTTTAAATCAGTCTATAGTCAAATTGTGACCTGTATGTCTTATATCTACATCAGTCTGATTATCAATCCTTTCTGATTTTTCAAACCAAGTTTTATTACTTCTAAGTCTCATGAGGTGAGGTAGTTGCTAGATACCAGTGTCCCAAACTAAATGCCCCAAGGACAGACCAAAATTTTTCAGTGGATTTTTGTCTTTCCCGAGGAGGGTTTGAAATTCCTTAACTACATTTTGCAAATCTGATCTTCATCAAAGGTTAAAGCTATAAAAGCAGGGAGATTGGCCACCATCTTCACCTAAGTTGGTTAAGAATCACTGCCAGAATACTAGCAACTGATAAAATGACTTGCTCAGCTGTCTTGTCACTAAGGCTCTAAGAAAGGAAATGTCAGGGGATCTCCAGCACTCTATCCTCATGGAAGTGGCTCAGGATGAGCAGCAGGCAGCCCAGTCCTGATCCAAATCATAGTATAAGAATGTGGAAGAAAATTAACTGGAGGAATTTTTACTATAAACCAGTCGTTATCAAAATGGGCCAGAGGGAGGAGATGAGGAAGGCGGTGATGACAGACGGGACATGTGTTAATGTCTGAAGACATTCTTGGCTGTCACAATTTGGAAGGTCAATGTGCTACCACTAGTTTCTAGTAGTAGAAGACAGGGATGCCACTAAACCTCTTGGGCAGGTCAGACTCCCACAACAAAGAACTATGCAGCTCAAAATGTCAATAGTGCACAAATGGGAAAATCCTGGCGTAAGTCTTTGTGCTAAAAATGCCAGACATTACAAAGCTCTGAAGGAAAGGTCTGTTAGGAAAAAAGAGGGCAAAATTTTTAAAGCATTAGCAGAAAGGGTCAGACAAAGTTCAGTTAATTTGGTCAAATTGGTCAAAAATGGTTCTCTGAATAGGGAAGAATTGCTTTTGCAGGTTAATAGGTGTTGGTTGGGTAATTCATACTCATCAAGAGGAGTGGGGAAGAGTTAGGTGCTAAGGTCATGGGTAAGAGAGGGTTGAAAGGAACAGCTGTAGAGGTCGAAGACAAGTGAGAGCCAGAGTAGAAAATTCTCATAAGTAATATCAGACACAAACAGGAGCTCAATGGGAGTGGAAACATGTTATCAAAATGCAGAATTCTGCCTAAGGGAGGAATTGTGTCCCTTTAGAATAAATAAGAATATAAGCCCAGTAATTAAGTCAGCTTACTGTTCAAAGAGCCATATAAAATGGGATACAATCCGCCAAACTAGTCTGGTCAAGGCAATAATATTTAGGTAGAGAATATTAAACCTGTCCTCTTTCTCCTTTAGAGCCATACCAAATATTTTTAATTGAGTAATTTTAACCTCACAGCTTATCAGGCTGATCTATATAACAAACTAAAGCGGCAGGATTCTTAGATGTGGTAGAATATCTCCTAAAACAAACATACAGTTAAAAATAGAGGAAAATGATGTGGAATATAAATAGGCTGGGTTGTTTGACCTGGTTGAATGAAATCTGCAAAGATTGTGGGCTTTTATTCAGGAGTACAGAAGCAGTTTCTTTGAAAAAAGGTTTTTAAGTATAAACATCAATTCCTCATTAAATCTACATTTTTTTTTAAATGGTCCTCCACTAACTGTTTTTTTTTTTAAGTGTTAAACAAAAATATTTGAAGGAAATTTAACAGGTTTCAATAGGTGAAAAAGACTTCCTATCACAACCAGGCAGAGCAAATGACATTTTCATGAGTGGAGGCCTGCCATGGAAATACTTTTAACAAAGCATCTCCCACAAAGCAACCTGGTCAAAGACTGAAGAACAGAGATATGCATATGAGGAAGCACAATGCCTGGTAATAAACAGGCCTGTTTCTTTTTAATGTGTAATCTTTTAGCTTTCTGCCTGGATGATGTTATATAAGGCCATCATAATCAACAAATTTCACTGCTGCTGAGGAGAAGAGGAAGTCTAAACACATCAGCAATTTCTTAAGAAAGTGCAAATGCCAAACAAATCAGGAATTCATTAACTAGATGGTGCTGACATTTCCCGGTGGCTTTTGGAGAACTGAACCATTCATTCTTCAATCTTTACCCAGAACAGGGAGCTCTCTGATAGTATGTGTGAAGTGTGATTTAGTTTAGACTTTTTAAAAAATATAGGGTGCCTGGGTGGCTCAGTGGGTTAAAGCCTCTGCTTTCGGCTCAGGTCATGATCTCAGCGTCCCGGGATCGAGGCCCGCATCGGGCTCTCTGCTCAGCAGGGAGCCTGCTCCCTCCTCTCCCTGTCTCTCTGCCTGCCTCTCTGCCTACTTGTAATTTCTCTCTCTGTGTGTCAAATAAATAAATAAAATCTTTAAAAAAAATATGATCTGATGTGCATTCCTATCTTCAGGTTTTGGTATGTTATTATTGAACATGACCTGAGGGGCCTTAGTGCATCACAGACCTTCCACGTCTGATTCCCCATTTGCCCTCATTGATCCCTTGACTGGACTTTCAGTATCATCAACAGCTTGTTGTATCACAGAACAGATAAAATAAAACGTCTTTCTAAACTCCTTTTACTTTTTCCATAGAATATGTTGGTTGTTTTTATTTTAAATACTAATTTTACAATTTTGTCTTTATAATACTTAATTCACTGGAGTCTGAATCTATTCACGGTCTCTAAGCATGAAGTCTAAATAATGCCAATTCCTTTCTCTTTACCACACGATATATGGCCTGCTGGTCAGACTAAGGAGTCTTAAAAGGAAGACAGTAAGGACATAAAATATGGGCACACAGAGCCCATATTAGCCAGTGTGGGACAGTCAGAAACAGCTTGTGTGAATAATTAGGTTGAATAATTGGATAAAACAAAATCACACAATCATGTGGATTAACAAACAATTCCTAGCTTAGGCTCCTGGGAAAAACTTCCTCCAAATCCTTCCTCATATTTATCTTTCATAATATAAGATGCTGATTCTTGGATTGTTATGAACTGGCTGTCCACAAAAAATTAATTTTAATCCTAGTCACATTAAGTGAAGAAGCAGATAAATTTAACTGTGTGTGACAATATCAACATGTTAGTATTTCAAAGATCTACTTACTCTAACTCAAATTTTTGACTTTAGGTATTTGGGCATATTGATATGACATTGACCTAAAAACATTATGTGGAATTATATTTGTTTTAAAAATGTTAAACATATTTTAACTGATTTCTTTCTAAATTAAAAAAGATTAAAATTTGAACATTAAGTAGCTATAGAAATTCTTTGAGTATTATTGTGGGGTATCATTTCAGAGTGTTTTTTAAAGTATAGTTTATTTTGTCATTTAGTAATAAATGGAAGAAAAGAATATACTATAGTTTTATAGATATAGCAACTTAAACCAAATGTTAGGTCAGAAAGTTCATAAATCTGTGAAATCACCAGTATTCTATTTGCCTAATAAGTTGAACTCTTTCCAATGTCATATTTTTCAGCCTTTCCTGTTCTTAAGTATTTAAATTATTTTCTATCAGAGTTGCATACTGTCAGGTTGATGTCTCACAGTGAAAAACAGGATCCCCAATTCTTAATGGATTCTAAAATTTTACTGTCTGTGTACAAAATCACAAGCAAGATCTTGAGCCTCATGGCTCTGGTGGTGTAAGCTTTTCCTATGCAATATTGCCTACCTAGGCAGAAAGCAAGGCAGTTGAAGTGAAAAGTTGATGTAATACTAAATACCAAATTTTCCTAAAGGCTCGGGTTGTCTAATATATTCTACAGCCAAAAAGTGCTTAAATATACTGGCAAAATTCTTATAGATAAGTAGTAAAGTGTTTTTATAGATAGTAGTAGAGTTTTCAGTATACAACTATAGCTGCCATTTATTAGTCTCCATATTCTGCTTCTACCCAGAAATTTTAAAGAGAAGTTTTAAGTGGTTCATACATGAAAACATTGACTCTATCTGTATAAATCTTATGAAAATTCCAAAACTCATGTTTCATCAGTCATCTCTTGATTTCTTGAAGTTTGCTCTCTAGTACTTGGCTAAAGAGCAATTTATTTGGACAGTATATTTTGACCTCTTGCATATTCAGAACATTTTCTCTGTAGTCATTATACTTGAAGTAAACTTGATATAAAATCATGGGCTATACAGATTGTTTCTTTAGATAACAAGTTTTACTAGACAAGCTTTATCTTTTAAGTCAAGTAGTTCTAAGTAATGCATCTGTGTGGATCATTCTGGGACAGGATTTGTCTGCTAAAAGCGTGCTCTTTTGATTTGAAATTTCAAGTGGTATTTTTTGTCTCAAAGTATTTATTTATTTTTAAAGATTTTATTTATTTGACACACAGAGAGAGCATGTGCGCGCACAGGCAGGGGGAGCAGCAGGCAGAGGGAGAGGCAGACTTCCTGCTGAGCAGAGAGCCTGATGCAGGGCTTGAACCCAGGACCCTGGGATAATGACCTGAGCCAGACAGCTGCTTTACCTGACTGAGCCACCCAGGCACTCCGGTCTCAAAGTATTTAGTTATGGTTTTAAATAGTTCTTCCCCATTGTTTTAGTTTTCTTTTTCTGGGGCTCCAATTAAGCATTTTTTGGATCTCCTTTGCATGATTTATTATTTTTCCTTTAATCCTTTTTTATGTCTTCATTTCTACTTTATATTTGAAATTGAAGTGTAATTGACATACATGTTATATTTCAGGTGTCCAACATAGTGATTTAACAAATATATATATTACAAAATGGTCAATGTGGTAAATGTAGTTATCTGTCACCATGCAAAGTTATTATAATGTTATTTACTATATTCCCTATGCTGTACTTTTTTATCCCTGTGACATATTTATTTTATAACTGAAAGTTTGTACTACTTTACCTAGTTTGCATATCATCCCCCACCTCCCATCTGACAATCACAAGTTTGTTCTTTTTATTTAGGAGTCTATTTCTGTTTTTTTTTTGTTGTTGTTTTTGTTTTAAGATTCCACATGTAAGCAAATTCATATGGTATTTGTCTTTTTCTACCTGACTTATCATTTAGCATAATACACTCTAGGTGCATCAATGTTGTCAAGAATGGCCAATTATTTTAATAACTGAGTAATACTCTATTGTATATTCTTACCACATCTTTATCCATTCATCTGTCAGTGGGACACTTGGGTTGCTTCTATATCTGGCTATTAAAAATAATGTTGTAATAAACATAGGGGTACATATAGCTTTCCAAATTAGTGCTTTTGTTTTCTTTGGAATTCCTGAATCATGTGCTATTTCTATTTTTAATTTTTTTAAAATTATTTATTTATTTATTTATTTAATTTATTTATTTAGAGAAAGCGAGAGGCAGAGAGAGTTTTAAGCAGACTCCTTGCTAAGTGGAGAGGCTGATGTGGGACTCAATCTCATGAACCTGAGATCATGACCTAAGCTGAAACTAAGAGTCAGGTGCTCAACTAACTGTGCTACCCAGGTGCTCCACTTTTTAAAATTTTTTGAGGAACCTCCAGAGTGACTGCAATAATTTATATTCCCATCAACAGTGCATCTTTTCTTCACATCCTTGCTAACACTTAATATTTCTTCTGGTCTTCTTGATACTAGCCAGTTTGAGTAGTATGATATGATAACTCATTATGGTATTGATTTGCATTTCCCTCATGAATAGTGATACTGAGCATCTTAACATGTATCTGTTGGCCATCTGTAGGTCTTCTTTGAAAAGTGACTATTCAGGCCCTCTACTCATTGTTAGATTATGCTTTTTAGGTTTTTTTTGTATTGAGTAGTATGAATTCTTTAAATATTAACTCCTTACCACATATATCACTTGCAAATCTCTTCTTCCATTTAGTAGGTAGTCATTTCACTTTTTTGATTATTTACATCTCTGTGTAAAAGATTTTTAGTTGGATGCACTCCCTGTGGTTTGCTTTTTTTTTCTTTTGTTGCCATTGCCTGAAGAAACAGATCCAGAAAAATATTGTTAATACCAGTGTCCAGCAGATTAATCCCTATGTTTCTTCTGCCAATTTTTTGGTTTCAAGTCTTAAATTTTAGTCTTTAATCTATTTTGAATTTATTTTTGTGTATGATGTAAGAAAGTGGTCTAATTTCACTCTATTGCATGTAGTCATGCAGTTTTCCCAGCACCATTTATTGAAGAGACTGTCTTTTTCCTATTTTATATTCTTGACTCCTTTGTTATAGATTAATTGACTAAGTGTGAATTTATTTCTGGGCTCTGTATTCTGTTACATTGATTTTTGCATCTATTTTTGTAGCAGTACCATTTTGATTATCATAGCTTTTAAGTATATGTTGAAATCTGGTATTGTGATACCTCCAGCTTTTTTACTTCCTTTTCAAGATTGCTTTAGCTATTTGAGGTCTTTTGTAGTTCCATACAAATTTAACAATTATTTGCTCTATTTCTGTGAAAAATACTATTGGTATCTGATAGGGATTGCATTGAATCTGTAGTTTGTTTTGGGTAGTATGAACATTTTAACAATATTCTTTGAATCCATGAACATGGTATATCTTTCCATTTATTTGTGTCATCTTCAATTTTTTTCCCCATAATTTAGGTTTTCAGAATATAGGTCTTTTACCTCCTTGTTTACATTTATTCCCAGGTATTTTGTTCTTTTTGGTCAGTGGGATTGTTTTCTTAGTTTCTTTTTCCGCTACTTTGTTATTAGTATATAGAAACACAACAGATGTCTGTTTATTAATTTTGTGTCTTATAACTTTACCAAATTCATTTATTCTAATATTATTGGTGAAATATTTAGGATTTTATCTATATAGTATCATATCATTTGCAAAAATGACAGTTTTTTACTTCTTTCATACCAATTTGAATGCCTTTTATTTCTTGTCTGATTGCTGTACACTTCCATTACTATGTTGAGTAAAAGTAGTGTCTTGTTCCTTGTTCCTGATCTTAAAGGAAAAGCTTTCAGTTTTTCACCATTGAGTAGAATGTCAGCTGTGGGTTTGTCACATATGGCCTTTATTATGTTGAGTTATGTTCCCTCGAAACCCACTTTGTTGAGAGTTTTTATTATGGATGAATGCTGAATTTTGTCAAATGCTTTTTCTGCATCAATTTAGATAATCATAAAATTTTTATTCTTATTTTGTTAATGTGGTATATCACATTGATTTGCTGATATTGAAGCACCCTTGAAGCCCAGGAATAAATCCCACTTGATTGTGGTGGATTATCTTTTAATATATTGTTGAATTTGGTTTGCTGATACTTTTTTGAGGATTATTGCATCTATGTTCATCAGGGATATCAGCCTGTAATGTTTTCGGTAATATCTTTGGTTTTAGTATTGAAATTTTGATGGCCTTTTAGGATTAATATGGGAGCTTTCTTTTCTATTTTGTGGAATAGTTCTAGAAGGATAGATATTAATACTTAATGTTCGGTAGAATTCAAGTGAAGCCATCTGGTCCTGAACTTTGGTTTAGGAGTTTTTGTTACAGATTCAATTTCATTACAAGCAATTGGTCTGTTCAGATTTGTATCTTCCTAATTCAGTCTGGGGAGACTGTGGTTAGAAATATATCCCTTTCTTCTAGGTTTTCCAACTTGTTGTCAGATAGTGTTTCATAGGTGTGTTCTGTAATTCTTTGTATTTCTCCAGTGTTGTTTGCAACTTCTGTTCTTTCATTTCTGATTTTATTTCTTTGAGTCTTCTCTCTTTCTTTCTTGATAAGTCCAGCTAGAAGTTTATCAACTTTGTTTATCTTTTTGAAGAACAATTTCTTGGTTTCATTGGTCTTTTCTATTGTTTTTTTTCCCCCCAGTCTCTATTTACTACCATTCTGATCTTTGTTATTTACTTTCTTCTACTAACTTTGGACTTTGTTCTTCTTTTCTAGTTCTTTTAAATGTAAGGTTAGATTGTTTGAAAATTTTCTTGTTTCTTGAGATAGACTTGTATCTCTATAAATCTCCCTTTTATAACTGTTTTTGCTGGATCCTGAAGGTTGTGAACCCTTGTGTTTTCATCTTCACCTAGCTCCAGATTTTTTTATTCCCTCTTTGATTTCTTTGACCCACTGTTTGTTTAGTACCATGTTTAGCATCCACATGTTTGGTGGTTGGGGGAGGGGGAAGGTTCAAGTTTTGTTTTGTTTTTTTCTTCTTGTAAATGATTTCTCCTGTCATACTGTTGTGGTCAGAAAAGATGCATGGTATGATTTCACTCCTTTTAAATTTAGTGACTTTTGTGTGTGTGTCCTAACTGGAGGTCTGTCCTGGAAAATATTACATGTGCACTTGAAAAGAATGTATTTGGGGGCAACTGGGTGACTCAGTTAATCATCTGCCTTCAGTTCAGGTCATGAATTCAGGGTCCTGGGATTGAGCCCCACATTGGGCTCCCTGCTCAGTGGAATGTATGCTTCTCCCTCTCCCTCTGACCCTCCTCCCTGCTTGTGTTCTCTTTCTCTCTCTCCCTGTTTCTAATAAATAAATAAAATCTTTTTTAAAAAAAGTAAAAGAATGTGTATTCTGCAGTTTGGAAGAATATATCTCCATATATCTCTTAGGTCCATCTGATCGAGTGTGTCATTTAAAGCCACTTGTTTCTAATTTTTTGAGAAATCGCCACACTGTTTTCCAAAGTGGCTGCACCAACTTGCATTCCCACCAACAGTTGTTGATCTATCCATGAATGTAAGCATGGTGTTAAAATTCCCCTACTATTACTGTATTACTGTCTATTTCTCCCTTTATCCTGTTAATATTTACTTCATGTATATTGGTGCTCCTACATTAAATGTATAGATATTACAGTTGTTATATCCTTTTGCTGGATTGATCCATTTTTCATTATGTAGTACCCTTTTTTGTATGTTATAGTCTTTGTTTTAAAATCTATTTTGTCTGATATAAATATTGTTCCCTGGCTTTTTTTTTTTTAGATTTGCTTGAAATGTCTTTTCCATTCCTTTATTTCAGTCTGCATGTGTCTTTAGATCTGAAGTGAGTCTCTTGTAGGCATATAGTCTTTTTTTTAATCCACTCAGTCACTCTGTGTTTTTTGATTGCAGAAGTTAGTCCATTTACATTTAAAATAAGTATTCATAGGGATGTATTTATTGCCATTTTGTTCATTGCTTTCTGTTTTTGAGTGTGCATGTGTGTGGTTCTTTTTCCTTTCTTCCTGCTCTCTTCTCTTGTGAATGACGACTTTCTTTAGTGCTGTACTTGGATTCCTTTCTCTTTATTTTTTGTGTACCTATATAGGTTTTTGGTTTGTGATTATTATGAGGTTCATATACAACATCTTAAATACGTATCAGTCTGTATTAAGTTAATGGCCACTTTAGTTTGAACATATTCTAAAAGCACTGCATTTTTACTCCTCCTCCTCTACCTTTTATGTATATGATGGCATATTTGATATATTTGATATATTTTTATTTTGTGAACCCTCTAATCCTTTTACTAATTTTTAGATATTTATTTTACTACTTCTGTCTTTTAACATCCATGGTAGCTTTATAAATGATTGATCTACTACCTTTATTATATGTTTGCTTTTACCCATGAAATTTTTCCTTTCATAATTTTCTTCTAGTTACAGCCTTTTCTTTTCCACTTAAAGTAGTCCCTTCAACATTTCTTAAGGGGTCTTCCTTATACATTTGTTTTTTTCTGGCTGCTTTTATGATTCTTTATCATTTATCTTGACATTTAAATTGTTACATGTTATGGTGCGGACTCCTTGGCTTCATCTCAGTTCCTCTTCAGGAAGAGTTGCTTTATATGTAGGTGTAGATTTGATGTGTCCATGGGAGGAGGTGAGTTTAGGGTCTTCCTATGCCTTTCTCTTGGACCTCTGGCTCCACTACTTCATTCGGATGGGTGGCATATCTCCCTTCCCTTCATGTACCTCTGTCCTCTTAGTAATTAGTCTTTATTTTTTAAAGTTTCACCTTTTTATCCATTCAGTGACCATCACAGCAAGCCATCTGTAAGTTAAGGAGAGGCCTCAGAAGAAACCAGATTTGTCAACACCTTGATCTTGGACTTATAGACTCCAGAACTGTTAGAAAATTAATTTCTGTTGTTTAAGCCACCCAGTCTGTGGTATTTTGTTATGGCAGTCCTAGCAAACTAATATACCCTGCTAACTCTCAAATTCATTTAGAAAGAGTAAGCACATTTTATTTAGAAAGAGAAGGCAAGAAAGGTTTGATGTTATGAGTTGAGGTAGAGATTTGGAATGCTGTCCCCAGAATCTATGATTATATTCCAATTTCTGTAGGGCCTGTTATATCAAGAGTATGACTTTATTCCTGAATAAATAGATTTTCAAATGATGCATTCAACATCTATTAAAAGTTAGCAATGCTTACTTGTTCCTGTTTTCTTCCATCTTGCCATTTTTTCCATCTTTCAACCTGAAACATTCTTTTTCTTAATGTCTAAGATTCCTTTATCTTCTGCATACATCCTTATTTGTCATCTTGTCAAAACCCAATTATCAGTCACCAGGATTTTCTAGACAAGAGCAAAGCATGTTTTTTGGAATCTACAGACATGTCGATTGTGTGGGACAGCTGATCAGAAATTAGGATTGCAGGGAAAAAAGAGGTGTGGGAACATAGAGCATGCGTGCTGACATTTCTGCACTGAAACTCTCTATATGGTTCTAGAATGCTTCTCCTACTCCCAAAACACCACCTCAGCTACAGCCCAGTAAATCTTCAGTCAAAACCCTGATTAATCAGAGAAATTTGAGGAATAACTGGAAAAAAGTCTTCAAAAGGGCTAATCAGATCAGTAATTAAGGGGTCAACTTAAGAAGCGATTAATCAATATAATTGACTTGAAAGCCATGAGAAACTATATTACTGCATAATATATGCAATTTTTTGTTGTTTAGTTTCACTTTTCGGAAGTATTATTTTGTTGTGCGGTATATACTTTTATGCTGTTCTAGTCAAATTTTGGTAGATGTATTTTTGAAAAGAATAATATCTTTTAAATGAAGATTTAGGGGTACCTGGGTGGCTCAGTCAAACATCTGCCTTTGGCTTGGGTCATGATCTTGGGGTCCTGGGATCAAACCCGGTGTTGGTTCCCTGCTCAGCAGGGAGTCTGCTTCTCTCTCTCCCTCTGCCCCTTCCCCCAGCTCGTGGTCTCTCTCTCCAATAAATAAGTAAAATCTTTTAAAAAGATAAAATGAGAATTTAAATGAGAATTTAGCTGGTATCTTAAAAATCAATGTGTATTGCTAAAAAAATTCACATGTGATGATATTCTAAAATTAAAAAATTAGACTAGTAATCTAATTCCTCTTAATTCTGTAGGTGTGGCATACAGTTAAGATTCAAGATAAAGTTTCCTGTTTTTAAAATGCTTACATCAAGCACCTGTACTTACTATTTTTCTAGCCAAATTTTGATACATCAATATGTCAGAAATGTTTTTCTAGATGCTACTCAAGATTTTCAATCCATTTACCCTACAACATTCATTTTCTGATGTCTGAATTTCCTTCCTTACCCATTTTAGATTTATAATCTACCACTCCCTTAGAACACCTTTAATTCTCTTGCCAAACTCTCTGTTGTACTTACAAGGTAAAATGGAACTCCATATTAACTCTACTTTATACCTGCTTCTCACAAGTATCAGTATAGTTAATTAGGGCTAGAGAAAAATAGTGATTGGCCTTCCTATAAATTTATGACCACATACTTCAAATAGGCGTTAAAGACCTATTGTATATTTACTCCCCTATTCTCTAAAATGACTTGCATGCCTTTCTTCTCCCTTCAGATATCCAAACCCTTTACTCTGCCTTTTATGTCTGAGTGTATTTTCTTCATATTTCACTAAGAAAATGGGATGCATCGTATAGAAACTGGTTTATCTACCAGCTTCTTAGTATCTGGACCAATATTATCTACCTTCCCTCATAATGAAATTGATGGAAGTGGTGAGCCCTATCTTACTTGGGGTGTGGGCTTTCCTTTGTGCTCTGGACTCCATCTTCTCTCTCACTCACTAGTTATCTGACCCTTTTCCTGATCATCAGTTTCTACCATCTGCACACAAACATTTTTTAGTTTCTTCATCTTTAATAAAAATAATCTTCTGTTCCCTCCCATCCCTCTTTTGATACCTTATTATTTTCTGCTTGCCTTCATAATAGTTTTAAAAGTATTGCCAATAGTTATTGCTACTCTTTGTAATATATTGTTCTTTTATTAACCCACTCCATTTGGCCATCTGTTACCATTGTTTTGTTGATTCTGCCACAGTAACATCATAAACTTCGTCCAAGATCTTTAGCTACCTTCTACATGTATGTCCTACATATATATACATATATGTCCTACATATATATATATATAACTCCCTGTCTTTCACAGCATCACACTTTCCAGGTTTTCTTCTACCCCGTTAACTGATCCTCCATGAATTTGTTTTCTGTCTCCTGATTCTCTTCATGGCTCTAAATGTTGTTTACTCTAGAACTTAGCTGCCTTCTTTCCTCTGTGTACACAACCTTCCCCAACTTAAGCTCCTACCTTGTCCATTGCTAGTCCAGTACCTTCTGCCTTGAATTGGCCTATGCAGCACTATACACTCCCACCCTGACCACTTACCTTGCTTTCTGGCTAGAACAGCCTTAGGAATAGTTTGGAAATTAATGCATCATGGAGCAGACCTTGACCAAGAGAAACATAGAGTGGAAATGAGCCAGTAGAGAATTTTTCTCCTTTCCTCTCTTCTGGAAAGACTATTAACAGACATGGTGGTTTCAGGCATCCCCACAGTAGACATCTCATCAAGCAAACAGCTTGTTGGCTCTGTAAGGCATCTCACTCCCCTTTCCTCTCCAGCTTTCCTGGGATTGCCAGTAAATTGTTCATAAGTAAGAATTAAGACACGATAAGTATGTAGATGATGTCAATAAATATCTCTGTTTCTAACTTTCCCCCAATCTCTGAATTTGTATATTCATTTACCTGCTTAATTCCTTCACCTGATATGTCATTGACCTCTCACATTTAACAAAATTCTAGAATTTCTTCAGAAAAATCGTCTTTCTCAGACTCTCCCAAATTAACACATGATGCCAAATCAATCCAGTTGTCCAAGTCAAGAAGTATTATTCCTCCTTTTTTTCATCCCTCATATCCGATCTATCATCATGTCCTGTTGTCTCAATTCACAGTATATTCCAAACAGTCCACCTTCTTCATCTTCACTGTTAGATAGCCATTATTATCTTTTGCCTGGGTTACCACATTTACCTCTTGCTTTCTGGTTTCATGTTCTTTTATTCTTAGAATCCACCCAAAATTATCTTTTTTTTTTAAAATATGAAGTAGACCATATCACATCCCTGCTTAAATCTATGCATTAGTTTCTCATTGCTCTTGGGGAAAAAAATCACATTTTTACTCATAGAGCCTAGATGGCCCTAAATAACTGCCTCCCTATCCAACTTTGCCTCCTAGAACTTTCCCTTTTGTCTCTTGGGCTCCAGTTCCACTGGCCTTCCACCAAGTTCATCCTTGATTTAAAACATTTGTACTTGCTGTACTCCCTGCCTCGAATTCTCTGCCCTGAGATATGTTACTTTTTTGTCATCTGTGCCTTAACCACAAGTGTCACATCCTAAGCAAGGTTTTCCCAGGCCATCCAATTAAATTTTTAAATTTCTCCTTATAAGCCACCCCTTCATATAACCTGTTTTATGGTTTTCATGATATTTGCCACTATCTAAAATGATCTCTTTGTTTTCTCTCACCCCCCACTGCCACATAATTTCCATGAGGGTAAGGACCTTGTATGTGTTCTTCATCACAGTGTCCACATACCAAGAAGAGGACTTAACATATTTATACTAATTTAATGGGCATTAAATAAGTAGTTATTGAGTATATGATTAAATGTATGATTAAAATTATGTATGATTAAGAGTATATGAGTATATGATATAAAAACAATTACATTGCTTTTTTTCCCCCAAGCTTACTTGAATTTCACTTAGATTATCTGAATGCTTTATTGTTACCAAACAATTCATTTTTTCCTAATGAAAAGTAAAGTCTATTTCAATCACCATGCCTATCAAGATCATAGAAATTGGTCAAATGATCTAGTTAGTTTTGTGCCCCTTTCTAATCCATTAACATAATCCAGGTAATTTTTCTTTCATAATGAAAATCTCATTCAGTTATTCATTGTCAACTAGAGACATAGGATCCCAAATGAAAGACAGTTTGTAAAAAAACAAAAAACCTAAGTGAAATGGAAGGTAAGGTTTTTTTTTTTTTCCTTCCACAAAGAAAGAGAACTGGTACATGAATCTCCAGTATCCTCAGCCTTGGATGCCAAAAGGGCCAAGACGGCTGGGTGGAGTGACAGTTATTCTGCAAAAGGGTCTGCATTGAGATCAGTGCTCTCTAAACCCAATTGAAGGAAGTAAAGCAAGAAAAAGGCAGATTAAGAGCATCAAGGTGGCCAAACAGCTTGATTTACTCTCACATCTCAGAAACTTTCATTAAGATTTACATCATGATGCTGACCTAAGTGGCAAAGCAATTTTTTCATAGCTGAACAAAAAAGCTAATACTCTCCACTTGGGTCAGGTAACCTTTTTCTTGCTCACAGCAAGTAATGGAGTTTGCCTCATGTGAGTGAGACTGACCAATGGACATATATCGCTGTATTGCAGAGAAGCAGGTCTCCATGTGATAAATCTGTGTTCCACTTATTAAGGTTTTTTTAAAACTCTCATTTTATACGTTTTTCTTAGTGAGCTTAAGAAAGGCTATCCACACCGTTGTGGTTTTCTTTTTTCTTTTCTTTTCTTCTTTTTTTTTAATGTACAGGCTGACATTAAAATGCCCAGCATGATTTTCAAGAGCACCTGGAGAAAAAATGGCCTAATACCTCAGGAAACATGTTGTTAGAATATAACTTAAAAAAAAAAAAAGGAAACACATAACACATACAACACACAGACTCCCCATGTTAAAGGTATTTAAGCAGTGGCAGAAATTAATTAGAATGTTGTTTTATGTAATTGATTTCAGAAAAACTGATTTTTGTAAGTGAGAATAATCATGGGAAGACACCACAGAGAAACAAAAGGACTGTCTTAGAAACTTTTGTATTAATAGTCCCAAAGAAGAAAGGTGTGTAGTAATCATAATGTAAATTAGTGAATGACATCAGTGCTATTCAGTGGGGCATAGGATAAGAACCATTTCAGCCAGACAGAAATAGCAATTCAGTCCCTCTAGTCTTGCCTGGGTCATATCAGGGAATTTTCTTTTCCCAACTTCAAAAACTGGTTCTCTTGGGCTAATACATATGGTCTCTCCCTGTGAATGTTTAAAAAAAAAAAAAAGTATTTCTTGCTCAGTAGTTTTAGAGAGGTAAATTATTTATTTCACAATAATAGCAACAAACTCATTTCATATAAATTACACAAATCAAGTAATTAAATTTAAGGTAAAATAAAAATGAGAATTAAAAGCCAAGTCATTAGTATATAATAATATGTTATAAAATAGTTGATTTCCATTAAAATGAGAAAAATAATATTCTTTGTGGCAAGTATTGAAGCTTCCTAGTGCCAGTATTTCCATTTTTACAGAAAAGATGACTTCATAGAAAACTTTTTAAAAATTATCATTTAATGTACTATTTGTTTCAGGGGTACAGGTCTGTGAATCATTAGTCTTACACAATTCATAGCACTCACCATAGCACATACCCTCACCAATGTACATCACCCAGCCACCCCATCCCTCCCAACCCCCCAGCAACCCTCACTTTGCTTTCTGAGATCAAGAGTCTCTTATGGTTTGTCTCCCTCCCCAGTCCCATCCTGTTTCATTTTTCCCTCCTTTACCACCACGCCTCCCCGCCCTGCCTCTCAAATTCTTCCTATCAGAGATCCTATAATAATTGTTTGTCTCTAATTGACTTATTTCACGTAGCATAATACCCTCTAGTTCCATCTGTATCATCGCAAAAGGCAAGATTTGGGGTTTTTTGATGGCTGCATAGTATTCCATTGTGTGTGTGTGTGTGTGTGTGTGTGTGTGTGTGTGTGTACCACTTCTTTACCCATTAATCTGTTGATGGACATCTAGATTCTTTCCATAGTTTGGTTATTGTGGACATTGCTCATATATATTTGGGGTGCATGTGCCCTTCAGATCACTACATCTGTATGTTAGGGTAAATACTCAGTAATGCAATTGCTGGGTCATAGGGTAGCTCTATTTTCAACTTTTTGAGGAACCTCCATACTGTTTTCCAGAGTGGCTGTACCAACTTGCATTCCCACCAACAACATCGGAGGGTTCCCCTTTCTCCGCATCCTCGCCAACATCTGTTGTTTCCTGACTGGTTAATTTTAGCCATTCTGACTGGTGTGAGGTGGTAGCTCACTGTGATTTTGATTTGTATTTCCCTGATGCTGAGTGATGTTGTATACTCTTTCATGTGTCTGTTGGCCATTTGGATGTCTTCTTTGCCGAAGTGTCTCTTCATGTCTTCTGCCCATGTCTTGATTGGATTATTTGTTCTTTGAGTGTTGAGTTTGCTAAGTTCCTTATAGATTTTGGATACTAACCCTTTATCTGAAACATCATTTGCAAATATCTTCTCCCATTCTGTTGGCTGTCTTTTGGTTTTGTTGACTGTTTCCTTTGATGAACAAAAGCTTTTTCTCTTGATGAAGTCCCAACAGTTCATTTTTGCCGTTGCTTCTCTTGCCTTTGGCGATGTTTCCAGGGAAGAAGTTGCTGTGGCTGAGGTTGAAGAGGTTGCTGCCTGTGTTCTTCTCAAGGATTTTGATGGATTCCTGTCTTCTTACATTGAGGTCTTTCATCCATTTTGAGTCTTTTTGTGTGTGTGGTGTAAGCAAATGGTCCAGTTTCATTCTTCTGTATCTGTATGTCCAATTTTCCCAACACCATTTGTTGAAGAGACTGTCTTTTTTTCCCATCCAAGTACTAACCAGGCCCGACCCTGCTTAGCTTCCAAGATCAGACGAGATCGGGCGCGTTCAGGGTGGTATGGCCGTAGACTAGACTGTCTTTTTTTCCATTGGACGTTCTTTACTACTTTGTTGAAGATTAGCTGACCATAGAGTGGAGGTTTCATTTCTGGGCTTTCTATTCTGTTGCATTGATCTGTGTGTCTGTTTTTCTGCCAGTACCATACTGTCTTGATGAATACAGCTTTGTAATAGAGCTTGAAGTCTGGAATTGTGATGCCTTCAACTTTAGTTTTCTTTTTCAACATTCCTCTGGCTAATTGGGGTCTTTTCTGGTTCCATAAAAATTTTAGGATTATTTGTTCCATTTCTTTGAAAAAAGTTGATGGCATTTTGATGGGGGTTGCATTAAATGTGTAGATTGCTCTAGGTAGCATAGACATTTTCACATTTGTTCTTCCAATCCATGAGCATGGAACGTTTTTCCATTTCTTTGTGTCTTCCTCAATTTCTTTCATGAGTACTTTATAGTTTTCTAAATACAGATTCTTTGCCTCTTTGGTTAGGTTTATTCCTAGGGATCTTATGGTTTTGGGTGCAATTGTAAATGGGATCAACTCTTTAATTTCTCTTTCTTTTATCTTGTTGTCGGTATATAGAAATGCAACTGATTTCTGTGCATTGAATTTGTATCCTGACACTTTACTGAATTCCTGTATGAGTTCTAGCAGTTTTGGAGTGGAGTCTTTTTGGCTTCCCACATAAAGTATCGTATCATCTGCAAAGAGTGAGATTTGACTTCTTTGCCAATCGTATGCCTTTTCTTTTTGTTGTCTGATTGCTGAGGCTAGGACTTTTAGTACTGTGTTGAATAGCAGTGATGATAGTGGACAGCCCTGCCATGTTCCTGACCTTAGGGGAAAAGCTCTCAGTTTTTCCCCATAGAGAATGAGATTTGCTGTGGGTTTTTTTTATAGCTTTGATGATACTGAGATATGTATTCTCTATTCCTACACTATGAAGAGTTTTGATCAAGAAAGGATGCTGTACTTTGTCAGATGCTTTTTCAGCATCTATTGAGAGTAGCATATGGTTCTTGTTCTTTCTTTTATTAATGTCTTGTATCACATTGATTGATTTGCAGATGTTGAACCAAACTTGCAGCCCAGGAATAAATCCCACTTGGTCGTGGTGAAAAATCCTTTTAATGTGTTGTTGGATCCTATTGGCTAGTATTTTGGTGAGAATTTTTGCATCCATGTTCATGAGGGATATAGGTCTGTAATGTTTCTTTTTGGTGGGGTCTTTGTCTGGTTTTGGAATCAAGGTAATGATGGCATCATACAATGAGTTTGGAAGTTTTCCTTCCATTTCTACTTTTTGAAAGAGCTTCAGAATAATATGTATTAATTCTTCTTTAAATGTGTGGTAGAATTCCCCTGGGAAGCCATCTGACCCTGGACTCTTGTTTGTTGGGATTTTTTTTTTATTGCTGCTTCAATTTCGTGCTTCAATACTGATTATGGGTCTGTTCAGGTTTTCTATTTCTTCCTGGTTCAGTTTTGGTAGTTTATGTGTTTCTAGGAGTGCATCCATTTATTCCAGACTACTTGAGTTGTTGGCATATAGTTGTTGATGGTATGGAAACAAAAACAGAAACATAGATAAATGGAATAAAATAGAGAACTTAGAAATGGACCCTCAACTCTACAGTCAAAGTAATTTTCAACAAAACAGGAAAGAATATCCAATGGAAAAAAGAGAGTCTCCAGCAAACGGTGTTGGGAAAATTGGACAGCCACATGTAGAAGAATAAAACTGGACAATTTTCTTAAACCATACACAAAGATAAACTCACATTTAGAAAGGCCTAAATGTGAGAAAGGAAACTATTAAAATCCTAGAGGAGAACACAGGCAGCAATCTCTTCAACCTTGGCTGCAGCAACTTCTTGCTAGACTCATCTTCAAAGGCAAGGGAAACAAAAGCAAAAATGAACTATTGAGACTTAATCAAGAAAAAATCTTTTGCACAACAAAGGAACCAGTAGACAAAACCAAAGGATAACCTACAGAATGGAAAAAGATATTTTCAAATGTCTTATCAGATAAAAGGCTAGTATCTAAGATCTATAAAGAACTTGACAAACTCAACACCCCCCCAAAAAAATACTCCAATCAAGAAATGGGGAGAAAACTTGAACAGACATTTCTCCAACAATGACAGAGAAATGGCCAAAAGATACATGAAAAAATATTACATGTACTTGGCATCAGGGAAATTCAAATCAAAACCACAATGAGATACTCACCAGTCAGAATAGCTAAAATTAACAAGCCAGGAAACAACAGATGTTGGGGAGGATGTGGAAAAAAGGCAACCGTCCTACAGTGCTGGTGGGAATGCAAACTGTTTTCTAGCCACTCTGAAAAACAGTATGGAGGTTCTGCAAGAAGTTAAAAATAGAGCCACCCTATGTCTCAGCAACTGCACTACTTGGTATTTACCCAAATGATAAAAAAGTAGTGATCTGAAGGGCTACCTGCACCCCAATGTTTATATCAGCAATGGCCACAATGGCCAAACTATGGAAAGAGCCAAGATGTCCATCAACAGATGAATGGATAAAGAAGATGTGTATGTATGTATATATATATATATATATATTATATATATATAATATATATATAATATACATATATAATATATATATAATATATATAATATATATATAATATATATATATAATATATATATATATATATAAAATAGAATATTAGCCATTGAAAAGGCTGGAATCTTACCATTTACCTCAGTGTGGATGGAACTGGAGGGCATTATGCTGAGTGAAATAAGTCAATCAGAGAAAGACAATTATCATCTGGTTTCACTCATCTGTGGAATTTAAAAAATAAAACAGGATCATAGGGAAAAATAAAATAAGATGAAATCAGAGAGGGAGACAAACCATAAGAGACTCTTAACCATAGGAAACAAACTGAGGGTTGCTGGAGGGGAAGTGGGAGTGGGGAGATAACTGGCTAGTAGGCGTTAAGGAGGGCACCTGATGTGATGAGCAGTGGGTGTTATATGTCACTGATCAATTACTGAACTCCACATCTAAAACTGATATATGTTAACTACTGAATTTAAATAAAATAAGTTTAAAGATTATCTCTTTAATTTTTGACATTTTAATTATAATATGTCTTGGTGTGGATTTCATTGGCTCCATTCTATTTGGAACTCTGCTTCCTGGACCTGGGTGTCTGTTTTGTTCCCTAAGTTAGGGAAGTTTTTAGCCATTATTTCTTCAAATAATTTTTCTGTCCCTTTATCTCTCTCCTCCTTCTTGGACCCCTATAATGTGAATAATGTTATGCTTAACATTGTCCTATAGGTTTCTCAAGATAACTTATTTTTTTAAACTATTCTTCTTTCAGCTTCTCTGTCTGGGTGAGTTCCATTGCTCTTTCAGCTCACTGATCCATTGTTCTGCTTCACCTATTCTGCTGTTGAATCCCTCTAGTCTATTTTTTAGCTTAACTACTGTATTCTTTGACTCTGTGACTTCCATTTGGTACTTTCTTACATTTTCTCTTTGTTGAAGTTCTCACTGTGTTCCTCCATTCTTCTTCTAACTTTGGTGAGCATCTTTAGGACCATTACTTTGAAATCTTTATCAGATGGATTATTTTTCACCATACCATTAAAGTCTCTTTCTGAGGTTTTGTCTTATTCTATCATTTGGCACTTATTTCTCTGTTTCCTCATTTTGCTCAACTCTCTGTGTTTATTTTTATGTGTTATGCAAAATATACAGTCCTCAGTCAAGAAGCAGAGGAGATGTGTAAGTAATAAACCTTCTCACTTAGCTTGCCCTAGCTCTTGGATGTCTTTCAAGCCTTTGTGCTTTTCTAAACTGCCTGATTTATTTTTGATATGTCTCCTTTGTTGAGGGCGTGCCTTGACCTGTCATTGTTCCAAATGAAGAAATTTCATTTAGCTTCTAGTTTCCGGCTGATAGGAAACCAGGCCCTCAACAGCTGTTATAGTATTCAAATATATACAGTCCTATTGGGCTGCATTCTAATCCCTGTTGATTTCCAGACCAGGAAATCTGGAGGTGTCCCCTGGGTGACAGTTGCAAATACTGAAGCTCTAGACTAGTGGATAAGCTTTTTTTCTGGGAAGTCTAATTGAACTGTTATAAAGCCAAGGAGGTATACAAAGATGTCTTCCAGCTTATGTTCCCTTAGAGTTCATCCACAGCCTCTAGATATGTGGGAAACTTGAAGTCTGTCCCTCAGGCTGGAGCTCTAGGCTAAGAAAAATAGGCTTTTCTCACAGGAAGTTTGGAGTTGTGTTTTAGTCTTCTGTTTGTGCGGTACTCTGAGGGTGGTGGCCTACCAAGAACTGTCTTTCCCATTGTAACACCCCATGGAGCTCAGGAATACCAGTCCCCATGCTACCATAGTCAGCTGATCAAGGAATGTCTCTTCTGTGAATTGCACTTGACTACTGGCTTTAGTTAGGTAACTAAAGCATGTAGGAGGTGGGCCATCCTCCCTGCTTTGGAAAGATAGGAAGAAAATCTCTTGACTGTGTGTACCCATGAGCTTCAAGGACGTAGCTGAAAAGGACTTTGTGTATGCACACCAGTCAGGCTGGGAACAGGAGGATGCTACAACTGTTCACACTCACCAGCCCTAGTCAGGGAGTTGGGGAGTGTTGCAACAACATTTGCTCGCTAATGTTACTAGGAGGCAGGGGACCATTGAAACCACCAGCACTCTTCTGCTTTTGCAGTGCTGCAGTCACTTTCCCCTCTCCATACCAGGAAGGTTGAGGGAGGGTCTCCTATCCAAGCTTGCCTGCTTGTGCTAGCAGGCTCTGTAGTGAGTATAACAGTGGTGTCTACAGCATCAACATTTCCAGAGATGTTGCAAATCTTTCCTTTCCCTTCAAACAATGCCCCCCAGATAAGGAAATGAATCTTATGTATATTCTAGGCTCTTTTCAAACTGTTTTTTCCTCCCTGCCTGGTCTTGGGTCTTGGGACACATGAGTCCATTGCAAGCCCTCCAAGAGGGAAATCTTAGTTTCTTGTATTACTCTTGGTCCTTGGACATCAGTCCCATTGTTTCTCTAAGTCACTATTCTGGGAGCTTGTCTCTCTGATGTAAATCCCAGAGGGTTGTGGTTCCTCTTGTGGGGCTCCCCCAGGAGGGTCTGATGTGGTCCCTCCCTATTGTGTGTTGTGTCACCAGGGGATGGGATTTTTGGCAATACCATGTCTCTGCCTCTCCTACCCATCTTCATATAGTCCTTTAATGCTTTGTTACGGAGAAGAAATTCATCAGGTTTTTAGACCTTTTTCACAGGGAAATGATCCATAGGTAGCTGTAGACTTGTTTACATGGAGGAAGGTGAGTTAAGGATCATCCTTTGCTGCTATCTTGTAGAGCTGACTAAAAATTTTCAATAATATGTAGTTTTGAGATGTAACATTCTCCAGTGAGAAATGATAATTGAAAATTCAAATACATATAAAGCTATGAAAGTATTTAGAAATCTGTCTTTTAAATAATTATTACAAATATATTGCAATATTACAATAGGAGTCAAGTTATCTATGTATTGACATCTCATCAATATATTTCTTTACTGTGTTCATTGTTAAGGGTCAAAGGTAAATTTTTTCCATAGTTGTATTTGTTGTATAGTTATTCAACTTCCTTTAAAGAGATTTTATTTATTTGAGAGTGAGAGACAGTGTGTGTGAGAGAGAGAGCCAGCATGAGTGGGGGAGGGGTAGAGGGAAAGGGAGAAGCAGACTCCCTGCTGAGCAGGGAGCCCAAAGTTGCCCCATCCTAGGACCCTGGGACCATGACCTGAGCCAAAGGCAGATGCTTAACTGACTGAGCCATGCAGGCGCCCCTAATAATTCAAGTTCTATATGTCATCTAGAACAGTGTGTGTCAAACATTAATATGCATATAAATCAGATGGGATCTTGTTAAAATGCAGTTAATGTTTCAGGGCCTGAGATTCTGCATTTCTAACAACTTGACAGGATGCCAGTCTTGGTCCGTGGATCACACAGGAAGGACGTAATATTCTTTCAGTATTATGAAAGATTATTTATAGAATTAGTATTTTTATCTTAAAACTTACAGCTTTTAAAATGTGTATTTTAAGCAGATAAATTTTAACAGTTAATTTTTATACTGTTAAAATTTTTATATTAAAAATAATTTCTATGATATATTAGCTAGGCATCATTTTTCAATAATTAATTTATATTTATCTAATATTTGTGGATTATTAATGATAAATGTATATGGATTATTACATAGTGAGTTGTGTCATAATGAAGGTGATTATGGATTTTAAATGGTACTTAAGAGAAAACAAATGGCAGATAATATAAACTGGAATACAAAATGTCAAATTATACTAAAAGGGAATTCTCAAATTTTTATTTCATTTTGTTTAACATCTTAAATGATGTCCATTCAGGACATAAGTGGGAAAAGCAGCAGAAACTCCTTATTGAAATATTAGATTAAAAAGTTCTTTTAATTACTGGGAATCTTCCTCTAGAAATTAACAGAATAAATGTGTTAAAATAAGACACTTTACTTTTATTTGTAAGAGAATTATTGTAATTTGCTGAATTTGTTTGAAAAATATACTCCACTGCCATTTGCTGTAAGATTGTCAAAACAAACATAGAAATAACTTACATATGGAGACAACAAAGGTATAATCTGAGGGCAGACATTTTCCAACTACTAGAGACATCTGTCAGGTGTACAGTGTACCTTTATGTGTGGCTCCCTGTGTGGTGTCAGCTGTACAAAGTCATGGGAGTTTGACTCCACTCCTCTGATCTGAGGGTGAGGACTGGTCCTTAAGTGGTTTTGAAGCATTGAAAGAGGAATTGATGCTGTCCTCATGAAATCACTTCAGAAAGGACAGTTGTAGACCTCATTAGCACAGAAGAGGTACAACATTCATATGAATGGAGCCTGGAGGGTCTTCAGGATCTTACTTGACTACTCCATGGATGACACCAGCAAAGGGAGGCACTTCTCAAGGAGAGGAGGGACTCTCTCTTCAGACTCAATAACCACTTTCAGTGGCCATTGCCTTTCAATAATCCAGTAATAGATTTATCTCCATTCTGTCAGGGGGAATAAGGAGCTGTTACAGAATATAATTGCATTTCCTTCTCCCTTAAAGTTATGTAACAGATTTTGAAACTTCAGCATCAAAAATGTAATGCCTCTCTCTGCTCTCTTGTTCCTCTTGCCCATGGCAACTCTGCCCGGATAAGAGCTTTGAATGGAGGTGGGGACCCTTCTATTATTTTAATATTTCACAGTATCATTTCATACCAATTAGAAACTATAAGAGGTGTGCCATTAATATAGTACATTGGTCATTTGCAATGACACATATGGAGGTAGAATAATGCTAAGTGAAATAAGTCAGAGAAAGACAAATACCATATGATTTCACCCATATGTGGAATTTAAGAAACAAATAAGCAAAGGGAGAAAAAAGAGAAGAGAGACATACCAAGAAACAGACCATTAACAATAGAGAACAAAATGATGGTAACCAGAGGGAAGGTGGGTGGGAGGACATATTAAATAGGTGATGGGGATTAAGGAGTGCACTCATGATGAACACTGAGTGATGTATGGAAGTGTTGAATCACTATATTGAATACCCAAAACTAATATCACACTGTATATTAACAAACTAGAATTAAAATAAAAACTTATTTAAAAAAATAAAAATAAGATAGACAAAACACAAAAATAAGATAGTAGTACATTGTGTTGTTGCATTTAAGAAATATTGCTTCAAACTAATTTACTTTTATGATAACTGTACTAAATATAGTACCTGCTGGAAATATTCTTGGTAAAGGATAAATAGAAACATCTCGTCGTCTTCTATTTCTGTCATTTGGTGGGTATCGTTCAAAAGTGATCACATAAATCTGACAGAAAATGTTTTAAAATCATACTAAAGAGATGTGGGGCAATATGGTGGGCTAAACTAGTACAAATAAACATTTGTCTCACTGAAAACACATAGACTGGATACATCATAACTCCAAATTTTAAATGCATAGTCAAGTTAAAATGAAAACAAAGCAAATTTCTAGGTATGAAAAGAAAAAAGAAAAAACTAGAGCTGAGACTTTGCAAGTTCAAGAATGTTTCTAACCAGTTATACATGCTAGGGTATGAGGACCAGGGTGCTCCAATGAGGATATCAAGGAGGATTTGTGCCCACATGGTAAAAGAAGGGAAGAATTTTATCTACAAGCGTTACATTTGCTGACAACTCCCATATCCATTTCTTCTGGCTAACACCCTTCTAGCCTTTCCCTCCTGGAATAATTCAGTACTAAAACCATTAGGTGGGGCGCTTGGGTGGCTCAGTGGGTTAAACCTCTGCCTTTGGCTCAGGTCATGCTCTCACGGTCCTGGGATCGAGGCCCACATCGGGCTTCCTGCTCCCCCCTCTCTCTCTCTGCCTGCTTCTCTGCCTACTTGTGATCTCTCTCCCTCTGTCAACTAAATAAATAAAATCTTAAAAAATATTATTAAAACCACTAGGTGGGGGCGCCTGGGTGGCTCAGTGGGTTAAAGCCGCTGCCTTCGGCTCAGGTCATGATCCCAGGGTCCTGGGATCGAGGCCCATATTGGGCTCTCTGCTCAGCAGGGAGCCTGCTTCCTCCTCTCTCCTCTCTCTGCCTGCCTCTCTGCCTACTTGTAATCTCTCTCTCTGTCAAATGAATAAATAAAAAATAAAAAAATATTAAAAAAAAACACCACTAGGTGGGTCTATATGTGATGTGAGGTGGAGGTAGAGGCCCAATGTGGGAAATCAAATCCCAAATGAAATGAGGCAAGAGTGTACATGAGGTAGGAAATTGGCCCAGAGTAAGTTTCAGAACCCAAGTGGGGTAAGTAGAGCTGCTGTAGAGAGATTCAGAGAAGCACAGGGGTTTGCAACAAGAGTAGGGTAAGAGAACATCCAAACAGGATGTCAGAGCCAGTGGAGTGAGGTTGGTGTGTTCATGGGACATGGGTCGCATGCAAGGGCAGTGATGAAATAAATATAATCAAATTTCTCACTGTCAAAAAAAGGAATCACAAATATGAAAAGGGATAAAATTGAACTCTTGGTTTTGATCTGGAATCAAAGGTATCAGTCAATAAACTATTGGTTTTTTTAATATACAAAAATACATAGAGAAATACAGATCTATATATAAGTGTAGGTTTGTATGTTTTATATACGTATTCCTTAGCTCTCTCTACTTAGGCATGGTGCCAGTGAAAATTCCCCAAGGCACTGAGCATAAGTAGTAACAGATATTGGTTTTAAATATCATTATCCACTTAATGGAACCAGGGTTCCTAAGAGAAATGTCTGATTCTAGGGCTAAGGCAGGAAATATATAGACATGTCTGAAATATTTTGTTGTGCTGGAAAGCAGTGAAGTGTTCAATGAGTAATGAGATCATGCCAAAAAAGACACAGGAGCCAGCTTCAGGGAGCTCACAGTGGTCAAATCTTGGACAATATGAACACTGAATAAGAATGACACTGTGGATCATAGCCTATTGAATAAAATAGGAAACCATAATCTCTTACAATGAATGAATAAATTAAGCATTTGAGGAAAATATTTATCTAGCCTTATAAAGCAAATGCTTAATACAAAGTTTAAAAAAGTAACTTGAAAATGGAGATCCTAGCAACTATTTTAATCAAGGGATCAAAGGGAACATTAGCAGTGAAAGGACAAATAAAAATTTGTGCATTGCATTATACGATGCAGTGAGCACCAACTGTCATTTTTGTGGTTCTTTGCCAAAGATATATAACCTGAATCTAATCACGAAGAAACATTAGACAAAACCAAACTGAGTGACATTCTACAGGATAATGTTTCTATAATCTCTAAAAGTGTTAAGGGCATGAAAGCCAAGAAGACTGAGGAAATGGTCCAGTCTGAAAGGAGGCAGTATAGCTAAAGGCAACACATAATCTTGAATTACACCCTTATACTTTAAAGAAAATTACTGAGACAATAATTGGTGAAACATGATTAGAGCCTGAGGATTGTAAGTGTCAGGGTTAATGCTTTAATATTGGTTGTAGTACTGTGGTTATACTAGAGAATGTACTTGTTGGCAGTGAATGTATGCTAAAGTATTTGGGGACACAGGGTGGCAAATAAGTCTTAAATCCTGTAGAGGAAAAATGGTCTTTTACTGTATTTGCAACTTTTCTGTAAGGTCAAGATTATTTCAAAGTAAAAAGTATGTTTTATTTTACTTTTATTGAGGTATAGTTATTTTGGTTTCAGGTGTAAAACATAGTGATTTGATAATTCTGTACATTATTCAATGTTTTCCATGCTAAGCAGTCACCACCTGTCTCCATACCATGTTATTACAATATTATTGATTGTATTCTTTGTGCTGTACTTTTCATCTCTGTGATCTATTTTATAATTGGAAGCTTGTACCTCTTAATCCCCTTCACCTATTTCACCCATTCCACCCTCACACCTCTCCTCTGGCACCCACCGGTTTGTTCTCTGTATTTAAGAGGCTGTTCTGTTTGTTTGTTCATTTGTTGTTTTAGATTCCACATATAAGTGAAATTGTATGGTATTTTGTTCTCTGTATGACTTATTTCATTTGGCATAATACCCTCTAGGTCAATCCATATTGTTGCAAATGGCAATATATCCTTATTTCTTATAGCTGAGTAATACTCCATTTTATATATATTTTACATCTTTATTCATTTATCATGATTTTTTTTTACTTTAAGTAATGAATACCTAACTAGGCTGTCCTCAAACCATGTAGAGCCTTAGGTAGCCTGAAGTTAAATCACCCTTAAAAAATATTGATGCTTCAAGTAAAACTAAAAACCAAAGACTTTTTGAATCTTCAATATTTTTTCTCCAAGATTTTATTTAAATTCAATTTAGTTAACATATAGTGTAGTCCTAGTTTCAGGAGTAGAATGTAGTGATTCATCACTTAAATATAACACCCAATACTCATCATAACAAATGTCCTCCTTAATGCCCATCACCCATCCATTTATTGATTGACAGACACTTAGATTGCTTCCAGTTTTGAGCTATTGTAAATAATACTACAGTAAATGTAGGAATACATATATCTATTTGAATTAGTGTTTTCATTTTCTTTGAGTAAATACTCATTAATGAAATTCCTGGATGATACTGTATTTCTATTTTTAATTTTTTGAGGACCCTCTACACTGTTTTCCACAGGGGTTGAAGCAATTTATTTCCCACTATCAGTGCACAAGGGTTCCCTTTTCTTCATACCCTTGTCAATTCCTGTTATTTCTGGTCTTTTTATTACTAGCCATTCTGATTGGTGAGGTGATATATCACAATGGTTTTGATTTACATTTCCCTGATGGTTAGCAATGTTGAGCATCTCTTCGTATGTCTGTTGGCCATCTGTATGTCTTCTTTGGAAAAATGTCTATTCCAGTCCTCTGCCCATTTTTAAATTGGAGTCTTTGGTTTTTCATTATTGAGTCATATAGTTCTTTATGTATTTTGGATATTAATCCCTGATCAGATAAATCATTTGCAAATATCTCCTTCCATTCAGTAGATGCTTATTTCATCCTGTTGGTTTCCTTTGCTTTGTAAAACCTTTTTTTTTTTTTCAGTGTATTCCCAATAGTTTATTTTTGCTTTTGTTTCCTTTGCCTGAGGAGATATAATACATAAATATGTTGCCAAGGCTGATGTCCAAAAGATTACTGCCTGTTTTCTTCTAGGAGTTTTATGGTTTCAGATCTCACATTAGGTCTTTAATCTATTTTGAATTTTTGTGTATACTGTAAGAATGGGTCCAATTTCATTCCTTTTCATGTAGCTGTCCAGTTTTTCAATATCACTTATTGGAGACTGTATTTTCCCATTGTATATACTCTTGTCTTCTTTGTCATAGATTAATTGATCATATAAGTGTGAGTTTACTTCTGGGCTATCTTGTTCTACTTATCTATGTATCTGTTTTTCTGCCAGTACCATTCTGTTTTGATTACCATACTTTTGTAATATACCTTGAAATTTAGGACTGTGATACCGCCACCTTGGTTTTTCTTTCTCAAGATAGCTTTGGCTGTTCGAGGTCTTATTGTTCGATATATATTTTAGGATTTTTGTTCTAGAACTGTGAAAAAAATGCTATTGGTATTTCAATAGGGATTGCATTTACTCTATAAATTGCTTTGGGTATTACGGATATTTTTTTTTTTAAAGATTTTATTTATTTATTTCACAGAGGGAGAGAGATCACAAGGAGGCAGAGAGGCAGGCAGAGAGAGGGGGAAGCAGGCTCCCTGCTGAGCAGAGAGCCCGATGCGGGCCTCGATCCCAGGACCCTGAGATCATGACCTGAGCCTATATTTTCATTTGTTTGTATTGTTTTCAATTTTTTTCATCAAGATGTTACTGTTTTGAGTGTGTAGGTCTTTCAACTATTTGCTTAAATTTATTCCTAGGTATTTTATTCCTTTTGGTGTAATTATAAATGGGATTGTTTTCTTAATTTCTCTGTTTTTATTATTCTATAGAAATGCAACATATTTATGTATATTAATTTTGTATCTTATAAGTTTATTGGATTTAATATAATTATAATGTTATATATTATCATATAATATATTCACTTATTTTAATAGAATTTTGGTGGAATATTTAGGGTTCTATACATAGAATCATGTCATTTACATTGTGACAGTTTTCTTTTTTTTTTTTTTTTACTAATTTGGATTGTTTTTATTTTCTTTTATTGTCTGATTTCTGTGGCTAGGACCTCCAGTACTAAAAGTGGTGAGAGTGGGCATCTTGGCTCGTTTTTTATCTGAAAGGGAAAGGCTTTCGTTATTTCACCTTTGATTATGATATTAGCTATAGATTTTTCGCATAAGGCCTATATGATGTTGAGGTATATTCTCTCTAAACTAATTTTGTTGAGAGTTTTTATCAGGAATGGATGTTGTATTTTGTGAAATGCTTTTTCTGCGTCTATCGAGATAATCATACCATTTTTATTCTTCCTCTTGTTAATGTGATATATCACATTGATTGGGGAATATTGAAACACCCTTGTATCCCTGAAATAAATCCCACGTGATTGTGGTGAATGACTCTTTTCATGAATGATGCATTCAGTTTTCTAATATTTTATTGAGGGTTCTTGGTTCTTTGTTAATCAGGAAAGTTGGCCTCCAGTCACAATCATCGTCATCGTTATGTTGTTGTTGTTGTCGTCGTCATTGTCTTTCTCCTCCTCCCCTACCCCCTCCCCTCCTCTCTTCCCCCCTCCCCTACTC
>LNAC01000125.1:3386236-3586662 GCA_002007465.1 Ailurus styani
TGTGTGTGTGTGTGTGTGTGTGTGTGTGTGTGTGTAGTGTCTTTGGTTTTGGTATCAGGGTAACCCTGGCCTTACAGAATGAATTTGGAAGTTTTCCTTCCTTTTCTATTTTTTGCAATAGTTTTTAAAAATAGGTAACTCTTCTTTGAATATTTGGTAGAATTCATCTCTGTAGCTATCTGGTTCTAGACATTTTTTATTGGAAATTTTTGATTGCCAATTCAAATTTGTTACTAGTAATTAATACATTTACTAGTAAATTTGTTACTGTTCAAATTTTCTGTTTTTTTCCTGGTTCAGTTTCGGAGTACAGTATATTGATAGAAATCTATCCACTTCTAGGTTAATTTGTTGGAATATAATTTTTTGTATTATAATCCTTTGTATTTCTGTGATGTCAGTTATTAATTTCTCCTGCTTCATTTCTGATTTTATTTATTTGAATCCTCTCTCTCTCTCTCTCTTTTTTTTCCTTGATGAGTCTGGCTAAAATTTATCAATTTTGTATATTTTCTCAAAGACCCAATTCTTAGCTTCATTGATCGTTTCTGTTGTTTTACTAGTCTCTTTTTCATTTAATTCTGCCCGGATCTTTATTATTTCATTCTACTAACTTCAGGCTTCGCTCTTTTTCTAATTCTTTTAAATATACAGTTAGATTTTTTTATTTGAGATTTTTCTTGTTTTTTTGAAGTAGGCCTGTGTCACTCTAATACTCCCTTGTAGAACTGCTTTTGCTGGATCTCAAAGATTTTGTATTGTTTCTATCATTTGTTTCCATGTATTTTTAGATTTCTTCTTTGATTTCTTCTTTGGCTTATTGGTTGTTTAGTAGCATATTGTTTAGCCTCTGTGTTTGTATACTTTCTGTGTTTTTCTTATAATATCTAGTTTCATATTGTTGTGGTCAGAAAAGATGCATGGTATGATTTCAGTCTTCTTAAATTTATTGAGGCCTGTTTTGTACTTGACATGTGATCTATCCTGGAGGATTTTCCATGAGCATTGGAAAAGAATGTGTATCCTGCTGTTTGGGAATGGAATGTTCTCTACATATCTGTTAGGTTTATCTAGTCTAGTGTGTCATTCAAAGCTGTCATTTCCTTACTAGATTTTCTATCTGGATGGCTGTCCACTGATGTTAAAGTCCATTTCTACTATTGTATTTACTGTCAATTTCTCTCTTTAGGTATGTTAATATTTGCTTTATGTATTTAGGTACTCCTATTTGAGTGACTAGGTACTTAGAGTTGTTATATTATCTCGTTGGATTGATCCCCTCATCATTATGCAGTGCCCTTCTTTGCCTCTCATGGCAGTCTTTGTTTTCAAGTCTATTTTGTCTGATATAAGTATTGCTACCCTGGCTTAATTTTTTCCCACTTCAATTGACATGGGATACATTTTTCTATCCTTTCACATTCAGTCTGTTGGTGTCCTTAGATCTGAAGTGAATCTCTTGTAGGTAACAAACAAGCAGGTCTTGTTTTTCTTTTTTTTAAAAAATCTTTTCAATCACCCTTTGTCTTTTGAATGGAATATTTAGTCCGTTTACAATGGCACCCACCATCCCTTTTATTCCCAGAGAAATCTGCATATCTCTCCCTCTCCAGTACACATTTTAAATATATCCACGCATATACCCTAGGCACTTTTCAAACTGCTGCTTCTGCGCTGTCTCAGGCTGTTATTTAGTATGCTGGCTGCTAAGGCTAGCGATTCAGTTACTTCTCTCTTTGGCTTCCCTTGAGTTAAGCCTGCTGGTTTTTAAGGCTACCAGACTTAAGTCCTGCTTATTTTTAGAACTCCTGGAGTTAAGCCCCATTGATTTTCAAAGCCAAACTTTATGGGGACTGTCTTTCTGATGTGGGTCCCTGGGCCTAGGGGTGCCTAGAGTGGGATCTATTCCCTCACTCCTCTCTGCGTATGATGTTCCTCCCATTTATGGTTAGTTGCACTGGAAGGTTGGTTCCTGACCATGTCTCTGCCCCTCCTCCCCTTTTTGATGTGGCTCTCTGTCTACAGTTAGCTGTGGAAGATCTGTTTTGTCAGTCTTCATGTTGTGTTTGGAGTTAGTTGTGGAGATAAAGTTGTTGCCTCTGTGTGTCCATGGGATGAGGTGAGCTCAGAATCCTCCTCATCAGCCTTCTTCCCCAACTCCAACCTCAAGACATTATTTTTAAAATGCCAGCACTGCATCAGTATAAATAGCGAAAACAAGATATTTGTATGAAATGAAGAACATTAGAAAATAATTTAGAACATGCCTCTGCTAGGGATGATCCTAATTATTTTTTACATATGTCAGCTCATTTCACAACATTATAAGCATTATAAAAGGCAAACCTGAGGAACTTAAAGGTTACCTAACTTGCCCAAAGTTATACCAGAAGTAAGTGGCAAAGCTGTTATTATGTTTATATTCAATATGTTTATCTTATTTAACTATATAGAAATGTAATTGATCCAGAGTAATTTTTTCCTAGATGTGCTTTAATACTACTTTTATTCAAATAGAACTTTCTTGATCCTTATAAACTATTATATCAAGTTTCAGATATAGGATGTTTGTCCAGGGTTAAGATGGGCCCTTCCAAAGGGAGTCACAGAAAATCTCCCTGTTCAAAGTCAACAAATGTGAGCAGCGGGAGCAATCATAGCATAATTAATTGGAGAGCTGGTTTCAGCACAGCTAAGTCAGTAGAATCCTTTTTGCCATCTCTACTTACCATGTGTACAGAGTATGATCACAATCAGCAGAAAGGGTAGAGCTTAGGCATAGGGTAAAATCTAAGAACTATTTTCTCAAGACAGTGGACAGTCTTTATGGGGAAGGATGTACAAATGGTACTGGGGACAGCAACAACAACAACAAAACCTTACACCTTCAATGACACACTGAATAAAAAAGAAAAAAGTCAGAACCACTCAGATGTCAGATACTCTAAAGCTATTCACACCCAGAATAAAGTCCCATTTACTTCTGCAGCTAGGAAGACTCCTAATCCACTTGCTCTGCACACATTCACAGGAAATCTTGCCTGTCCACATGAAGGATAAATTAGCCCTCCTTGTACCCACCCCCAAAATTTAATGACTATTGAAGAAAAAGCTTACTTAAATGCAAAGAAACTTATATTAATATTTTATTCATTAAAAACTCTGACAGTAAGAGGATCAACATTTTAAAAATCATCAGCAGGAAAAGAGGGAATCAAGATGAACACGTGGATCACCAATAAAAATGGACACTGGATATGAAGAGCCAACTTAAAAGGAGAAAACCTGAATTGCCAATAAATATGTACAACAGTGTTCAAACTGAGGGAGAAAAATCTCAGTCCTCGTGTGTAGATGGTTCTGCATCCTATGCAGGTATCACCTGGAAGACTACAGCTGCAGCATTATAACCCCATCCCATGGTTCCTTTGAAGGACACTGATGAAGAGATCTCCTTTTGGGAGGCTGACTATATGCAGTGCACCTAGGAGTTTGTTTTGCCTGAACAGAGGATAGCCAGATACACAGATCTAAACCAATACATGAACTGTGACTAACAGTTTAAGTAGGTGGTTAGAGATGTGGTAAGAAGACTATAGGGAAAACTCTCTGAATGGGCTCATAGTATGAAGATCCTTCTATCCCATATGAGTGCTCACCAGATAATGACCCTCTCAGAGGAAGATTTTATTATCTGGTGGAAGATTACCCTATGAAGATTTCAGTCAACATCCCTCTCCAGCCACTTACTTAATCGTCAATGACCCTATGAAGAAAGTGGCCTTGGCAGCAGATAGGGAAGTTACATGGAAGAAACTCCATGACTTTCACTCACTAAGACCCATCAGGCAACAACAAAGTACCAAGTACCTGATCCTTCAAAATTACAGACCAACACTGAGCCCCTAATATGGCATGATTCTGCAGAAGCAACTGTCAGCTACTCAGTAGCAGGTTGATTAAATTGGATTGCTTGCATTATGAAAGGAGCAATAGACACTGACAATGTATTTGCCTTCTCTGACTGCAATGCTCCTGTCAAAACCATCTCTGAACTTAAAAATGTCTCATCCATCATAGAATTTTTTACAGCATCATTTCTAACCTAGAAACTCATTGTATGTTAAATGAAGTGTGGGAATGTGTCCCTGCTCATGGTATTCACTAGTTTTACTATGCCTCTAAAGCAGTTGATTTGGTAGAACAGTGGAATGACATACTGAAGACAGTTAAGAACTAGCTGGGTGGCAACAACTTGCAGTACTAGAGCAGGGTCCTCAAGATACAGCATATACTGTACATCCATGATCCGTATATGATGCCGTTTCTCCAAGAGCCTGCATCCATGTTTCCAGAAACCAAAAGAAGAATACAGGTTTAACTTAATATCACTTTGCTTTTAGTAATAAACTAGCAACATTTCTGTATCTCCTTTCCACAAATTCAGGCTCTGCTAGTCTAGCAATCTTTGCTCTCAAAGGAGGAATGCCTCCAGTGGGGTACAGAGCAATGTTTACCTGTGAGTCGAGACTGCCTCATGGCTACTTTAGGTGTTTGCGCTAATAAATTAACAGGCAAAGTAGAGAACTTCAGCATTGGCTCTGGTGATTTATCTTCCTTTTTTATCGAGGTATAGTTGAGATAAAATATTATTTTAGTTTTATGTTTACAAAATAGTGATTAGACATTTATATACATTATGAAATGCTTATCATAAGTGTAGTCACCACCTATCACCATACAAAGTTACTTTAATGTTACTGACTATATTCCCTATGCTGTACATTACATCCCCACAACTTACTTATTTTAGAACTGGAAGTTTGTAACTCTTAATCCCCTTCACCTATTTCACCTGTCCCCTCTTCTCTTATCCTACAGGAACTACCAGTTCTCTGTGTCTGAGTCGGAGTCTGCCTCTGTTTTGTTTTGTTTGTTCATTTGTTTTGTTTTCTAGATTTCACATACAAGTGAAATCATGTGAAATGATACAGTATTTGTCTTGCTCTTCCTTGCTTATTTTAGTTGGCATAATACTCTCTGGATCCATCCATGTTGTCACAAATGACAAGATTTCATTCTTTTTAACAGATCAGTAATATATCATTGTACATTTATGCACATCATCTTTTTATCCATTTATCCATCAAAGGCCACCCAAGTTGCATCCATATCTTGGCTATTGTAAGCACTGCAGTAAACGTAGGGGTGCATATATGTTTGGATTGGTGTTTTTGTTTTCTTCAGATAAATAATCCAGAAGTAGAACTGCTAGATTTTATGGTAATTTCTATTTTTAACTTTTTGAGAAGACTCTGTACTGTTTTCCATAACGGCCACACCAATTTACATTCCCACCAACAGTGCATAAGTGTTCTCTTTTCTCCACAAGCCAACACTTTTTTCTTGTCTTTTTCAGACTAGCTATTCTGACAGGTGTAAGATGCTATCTCACTGTGGTTTGGCTTTGCATTTCCCTGATGATTAGTAATGTTGAGTACATTTTCATATGTCTGTTGGCCAACTATAGGTCATCTTTGGAAATATGTTCAGGTCCTCTGCCCATTTTTAAGTCAGATTCTTAATATTTTGGTGTTGAGTTGTATGAGTTCTTCATAGATATTGGATATTAACCCCTTATAAGATACATCATTTGCAAACATTTTCTCCCACTAAGTAGGTTGCCTTTCTGTTCTCTTGGTTGTTTTCTTCACTGTGCAAGAGCTTTTTAGTTTGTCCTGATTGTTTATTTTTGCTTATGAGGTCCTTGCCTGAGGAAACAGATCCCTCCCCCCCCCAAAAAGAAATTGCTAAGACCTATATCCAAGAGATTACTGCCTGTGTTTTCTTCTAGGAGTTTCATAGTTTCAGGTTTCACATTTAGGTCTTTAATCCATGTTGAGTTTATTTTTGTGTCTGATCTTAGAACATGGTCCAGTTTCTTTATTTTACATGTAGCTGTCCAGTTTTCCCAGTACCATTTATTGAAGAGACTATCTTTCCCCCATTATATATCCTTGCCTTATTTTTCATAGATTGATGGATAGTATAAGCATGGGCTTATTTCTGGGCCTTCTAGTCTGTTCTTTTGATCTATGTGTCTATTTTTGGCCAGTACCATACTGTTTTGATTATTATAGATTGCGGTATATCTTAAAACTTAGTATTATGGTATCACCAACTTCTTTTTTCTCAATATTGCTTTGCCTGTTTGAGGTCTTTTGTGGTTCCAAATGAATTTTAGGATTGTTCTAGTTTTGTGAAAAAATGCTGTTGGTATTTTGATAGGAATTGCATTGCATCTGTAGATTGCTTTGCGTAGTAAAGACATTGTAATAGTATTTATTCTTCCAACCCATAAGTATAGCCTATCTTTCCATTTATTTATATCATCATCAGTTTCTTTAATCGTTGTCATACAGTTTTCAGAATACAGGTCTTTCACCAACTTGGTTAAATTTATTCTATCATGATAACCAAGTGGAAACTGGATTGCTGTTATTCTTTTTTATTATTTAAATTCAATTAGCCAACATGTAGTACATCATTAGTTTCAGATGTAGAGTTCAGTAATTCATCAGTTGTATATAACACCCAGTGTTCATCGCATCATGTGCCCTCTTTAATGCTCATCACCCAGTTACCCCATCCCCCTATTCACCTCTCCTCTAGTAACCCTCAATTTGTTACCTATAGTTAAGAGTCTCTCATGGTTTTTCTCTCCCTGGTCACTTTCCATTCAGTTTTCCCTCCCTTCCCCTATGAACCTCTGTTTTGTTTCTTAAATTCCACATATGATAATTGTCTTTCTCTGACTGACTTATTTTGCTTAGCATAATACCCTCCAGTTCCATCCACATTGATGTAAATGGTAAGATTTCATCCTTCTGATGGCTTAGAAATATTCCAGCAAGTGTGCGTATCACATCTTCTTTATCCATTCATCTGTCAACGGACATCTTGGCTCTTTCCACAGTTTGGGTATTGTGGACATTGCTGCTATGAACATTGAGGTGCAGATGCTCCTTTGGATCAATACATTTGTATCTTTGGGGTAAAGGGTTGCTGTTATTCAACGAGGGGAAGAAGGAGTATGTCTGGAATATTTTAGATCCCCCAGGTACTTCTTAATACTCTCCTGAACTGGGATACCTGGGTGGTTCATTTCATTAAGTGTCTGATTCTTGGATTCAACTCATATCCTGATTTCATGGGTTGTGAGATCAAGCCCTGTGTTGAGCTCCATGCTCAGTGGGAATCTGCTTGGATATTCTCTTTCACTACCCTTTCCCCCCAACTCTCTCTCTTTCCCAAATAAATAAGTAAATCTTTAAAAAACTACTCTTATGACCTATAATTAGTCAATGGAAAACTAAAACAACCCAATAGGAAGAAGTAATAATGATCCAGACCATTCAAGAATGAAAAATTTGGTCACCCAACCAGGTAAGAAACCATAATCAGCTGATATGTTTACTAAGAGTAAAGGAAATATGAAATAGGTAGTGAGTGAAGGATGTCATAAATAACTACAATGAGGTAACCAGTTGCAATTATGAGGACTGTGATAGTTGCAGATATTCCTTTCCTGTTGTGATTTTAATATATTTATATAGATTATCCATGTGTTCTTCCCTTTTCTTATCATCTAATTATCTAACATAAGTTCATAGTAGTTAACTTTATATGTCCACATGTTTTTTAAAGATTTTATTTATTTATTTGATAGAGAGATCACAAGTAGGCAGAGAGGCAGGCAGAGGGAGAAGGGGAAGCAGGCTTCCTGCCGAGCAGAGATCCTGAAGCAGGGCTCGATCCCAGGACCCTGAGATCGTGACCTGAGCCAAAGGAAGAGGCTCAACCCACTGAGAAACCTGGGAGCCCCAATGTCCATATTTAAGTTAAAGATTATCAAAGGGGGTGTATGATTCATCTGGAAAAAAAATGAATGTCACCCAAAATCGAATAATTGGACATTGCATCCTTTCGGTAGAAAAGGTTAGCATGTTTCATTTTATACACCAGATAGGTGCTTCATCATGTTAGTTGGCTTTATGATGTGTAAACTTGGCTAAGCTAAACTACATTTGCTAGAAATCAATTCCCTAAACATTGCCAGTTAAAGCTGCCACAACAGAAACTTGCTTGATATCGAGAAGGCAGAAGTGAAGAAATAGCCATGGTTTACTGTCTGGAGGTCAATGCACTTCAGGCCCTGTTGGGAGCCCACAGAAATTTTCACAAAGCCCACAGCTTCTCTAGCTGCTGCTAAATCATTTATCTGTTTCTCCAAATCTGGGCCAGATTTGGCAAAACAACAGTTTCCCCATTAGGTATCCATGGAAGCAAAATCAATGTCTTTGAGATGGAGGGAGGTCAGGGAGTTCTGTGAGTGATGAATGCCAGTTTCAGCTTATTACTCATGGTTTCCAATTGTTCATGCTGCCCCCTCAGTTTTCATTTTCTTCCCACTAGCCTGCCACGTGCACTCAGGTTTAGTACCACATACAGAAGAAACAGCCTAATTCAGGCTGTTTTTATCAGTTCCTGCAATTTCTTAAAGTCAAATCCCTATAATAAATCCCTTATTCTACAGTATTCCCAGTGGTTCTGCTTCTCTGATAGAACCCTGGCTGACAGAAGAGATAATTTTGCCACTTATGACCTGGAAAGAAAAAAAAATATTTTGATTTCTAGAATTACTAAATCATCTCCCTAGGTAAAAGAGACAATAATGGGCAAACCTTTATATCTTTAAGTATGGATTAGGAGTAAATATGCATTAAGACAAGTATTTTATCCTGGGTTCCTGAGAAAGAAAGAAAACCTGGAACAAGGAGAAAGTGCTAATATATTATTTGGGAAGTCCTTGCAGAGCTTTAAGGATGAGACAAAAGGGAAGCACAGCAAGGAAAGATGAGAAACATTGTAAAGGCAAGCATGGCAGTGCTGAATAATGCTTCACAGGAGTGACAAGGGAACTAGTAAGTCATGTGGCAGATGCGTTAGCTGAATATGCAGGGTTTCTCTAGAGAGGCTGCCAGGACAAACTACCTTGAAGCCCTCTGTGAGAGAAAAGATGGAGGAAAATGTACCTGCCAGCTTCACCCTTCTCCTGTTTCCCAATGATCAGAGTTTAGCACATAGACCTGATTGTTCAAGTCTCAATCCTGGCCCTTTTCAGCAGTTCTCTAGATGTCAGATCTTTCACCAAGCGTGGCAGTGGCAGGACAATCCAAATCCCCTCTCTGTAGCTGTATCATGGAAGCCAAGAATGAGGAAGCAGGATTCCCAGGATATATGACTATTTGATTTCAGCAGTAATAATACTGCATCTTTAGAGAAAAATTAAAAAGCAACCTTTTTCTTTTAGAAGAGGGGAATCCATGGGAGCCAGTGAGCCCTGTGTTTGATAAAGTAAATAAGTCACAGAAAGATAGTTAAGGCTGGTCTTCTGATGAACAGCCTTAGACAAGCCCAGGGAGAAAGTCCCCTGGCTCTATATAAAGAATTTAAAGGGGGAGCTAATTAAATGTCCGAGTACATCATGCTTGGTGAAAAACACTAAAGCATGGCTATAAAAGTCAGGATCAAGGTAAAGATGGCCACTAGGATAACAAGTATTTAACATTTCTCTGCAGAAACTAGTCAACATATTTATAAAAGAGGAAAAAAATTATCAGTATAAAAATCAGAAATGGTAGAGTGTCATTGTTTGTAAATAATATAATTGCACCTTGGGAAATGTAACAGAACTTATTGTACTATTACAAGAGATTTCAGGGAGATGGATAGATACATAATTAATAAACAGAAGTCCTTGGATTTATTTATGCAACAAACCATATTATGTGAGTTGAGGCTACAATATGAAATGAGCAAGAACTATATAAACTCTGTAGAAGGCTGCTACAGTCAAGAAAATAACATGTGGACAAATAGTACAACATTACATGATTGTGCGTAGTAAGATTCAATATCACAATGTTTCGACCTCTTATGGATAAAATTATAAGCATATCAAAATCCTAACAAAAATAAGAACAAAGATTTTTTCTTATGTAGACAGACTAATCTTAAGTTTTTTCATATGGAAAAAAGAGCAAGACTAGGATAGGAAATTTTTTTTAATTTTATTTTTTCAGTGATCCAAGATTCATTGTTTATGCACCACACCCAGTGCTCTATGCAATATGTGCCCTCCTTAATACCCACTACCAGGCTCACCTGTCCCCCCCTCTCCCCTCCATAACCCTCAGTTTGTTTCTCAGAGTCCATAGTCTCTCGTGGTCCATCTCCCCCTCTGATTTACCACAATTCATTTTTCCTTTCCTTCTCTTAAAGTCCTCCATTTTATTCCTTATGTTCCACAAGTAAGTGAAACCATATGATAATTGACTTTCTCTGCTTGACTTATTTCACTCAGCATAATCTCCTCCAGACCCGTCCATGCTGATGCAAAAGTTGGGTATTCATCCTTCCTGATGGCTGCATAATATTCCATTGTATATGGACCACATCTTTATCCATTCGTCTGTCGAAGGGCATTTCGGCTCTTTCCAAAGTTTGGTGATTGCGGACATTGTTGCTATGAACATTGGGGTACATATGGCCCTTATTTCACTACATCTGTATCTTTGGGGTAAATACCCAGTAGTGCAATTGCAGGGTCATAGGGTAGCTCTATTTTTAATTTTTTGAGGAAACTCCACACTGTTTTCCAAAGTGGCTGCACCAACTTGCATTCCCACCAACAGTGTAAGAGGGCTCCCCTTTCTCCATGTCCTTCCAACACTTGCTGTTTCCTGTCCTGTTAATTTTGGTCATTCTAACTAGTGTAAGGTGGTATCTCAATGTGGTTTTGATTTGGATTTCCCTGATGATGATGATGATGATGATGATGATGAATATTTTTTCATGTGTCTGTTAGCCATTTGTATGTCTTCTTTGGAGAAGTGTCTGTTCATGTCTTCTGCCCATTTTTTGACATGATTATCTGGGTTTTTTTGGGGGGGAGTTGAGCTTGAGAAGTTCTTTATAGAGCTTGGATATCAGCCCTTTGTCTGTAGTGTTATTTGTGAATATCTTCTCCCATTCCATGGGTTGCTTCTTTGTTTTGTTGACTGTTTCCTTTGCTGTGCAGAAGGTTTTTATCTTGATGAGGTCCCAAAAGTTCATTTTTGCTTTTGTTTCCTTTGCCTTTGGAGACGTGTCTTGAATGAAGTTGCTGTGGCCAGTGTTGAAGAGGTTACTGCCTATGTTCTCCTCTAGGATTTTGACAGATTCCTGCCTCACATTGAGGTCTTTCTAGGATAGGAAATTTTGAAGAAAAAATAGTACTTAGGGGGACTAGGCCTACTAAAGATGAAATTATAAAACCATGTAAGTAGAAACACTGTAGTATTGGTTTGCGAATAGAAGACAACATTTAAAAATATATGATATTTTACATTTACAAAAATATTTTGATATTTTATATATATCAAATATATATGCAAATTTAATATATGATGAAAGCTGAATTACAAATCAGTATGGAAGAGATTGGTAATTAAATAAACAATTTAGGGAAAATGTTAGGGAGATTCCATACCCCACAACTGGAATAAATACCAGTTGGATCACAAGTTTAATTGTTAAAAAAATGAAATTATTAAAGTACTAGAACCTGTACTATTCTTGATAATCTCAGAACAGAGAAGGCCATCTATGATGGAAAGCTGACAGAGATCCAGGAAGCTACCTCCTTGCCTCAAGGTGGGATGGACTCTGTATGTTTTGTGCTCTGGCGTCTGTGGAATCAGAGTGAAGCCAGACTCCAGACCACTCTGTCCCACTTTTGTCACTGTCCTTCTCCTGAAAGCACTTCTAATAAATCATATAAACAAGAATGCCCATCTGAAGATCTTCTTCCAGTGAACCAGGTCTAAAACACTGGTGAATTTATTGTCTATTAGGAAATTAAATGGAAAGTTAAAATAAAACCTACATTCTGAGCCCTGAGCCCTGGTTATGGGTTACTTTTATTGCTGAGCACTCATGCTTTATTTACTTTATTCTTTGAAATCCAACTTAAGCCTCATGAATTCCCTCAGAAAACCAAGCCAATTAGTTTAAAAACAGGCCTCAATGATAGTCAGTCTCTGGTTCACAAGCCTAACTAACATGATCAGCTACTACTATTAGAGGAGAAACTGCAAAATTATGGGAATCTTTTCTCTTGGTCTTAAAAATGAGAGACTGGTTGGAGGGAGAGGGGGAAGGGATGGGTGAGCCTGGTGGTGGGTATTAAGGAGGGCACATATGGCATGGAGCACTGGGTGTGTTACATAAACAATGAATCTTGGATCACTGAAAAAATAAAGAAAAAAAATAAAATACACGAGAAGTTTAATTTTGCTTACAAAACAGTTTAAAAGAAACATAATATTTTTTAACCAATTACCACATTACCAAATATAATAGTATGTGTTGGCTAGCATACATTGATTTCAAGAACTACTGGAGAAGATGCATAGCCACTGGTACTGTAATTGCCAATTCTAGTTATTTATCTTAAAGTCAAGTTTATAAACTAATTTTTCCACAGAGGTGTTTGCCACTGTGTTACTTATTCTATATACTTGCAGTGAACAATTTGAAAATGAAATTAAGTAAACAGTTCATTTGTAATAGCATCAAAAAGAATAAAATAATTAGGAAATTGACAGAAGAAGTTCAAATCTTGTACACTGAAAACTACAAAATAAAGTAGAAAGAAATTAAAGACATAAATGAAAGACTTCCCATGTTCATGTATTGGAAAACTATATTAAGATGTCAGTCATTTCTAAATTGATCTGCAAATTCAGTGCAATTTCCATCAAAATTCCAATAGCCTTTTTGGTAGAAATTGACAGACTGATTGTAAAATTTATATGAAGATGCAAGGGACCCAGAATATCCAAAGGAATCTTTAAAAAGAAGAACAATGTTGGAGGACTCGAATGGTCCAATTTCAAAACTCACCATAAAGCCAAAATGAGGGCGCCTGGGTGGCTCAGTGGGTTAAAGCCTCTGCTTTCGGCCCAGGTCATGATCTCAGGGTCCTGGGATCGAGGCCCGCATCGGGCTCTCTGCTTGGCAGGGAGCCTGCTTCCCGCCCCCCTCTCTCTCTGCCTGCCTCTCTGCCTCCTTGTGATCTCTCTCCCGCTGTGAAATAAATAAATAAAATCTTTTAAAAAAAAAATAAATAAAGCCAAAATGATACTGTGTCATACTGGCATAATAATCAACATGCAGATCGATGGATTAGAACTAAGATTCCAGAAATAAAATCATGTATCTATGGTCAATTGATTCTAGACAATGATACTAAGACAATTCAATGGGGGAGAAAGAAGAAATCTTTTCAATAAGTTTGCTTGTAAATTGGGTATATGCATGCAAAAGAATGAATTTGGACCCCTACTTCACATCATATACAAAGTTTTATTTAAAATGGGTCCAAAAAAAAAGATCTGTAAGAGCTTAAGAGCTAAAGCAATAGAACTCTTAGAAGAAAACATAAATGTATATGTTAGTAATCTTGGATTAGGCAATGATTTCTTATATATGACATGTAAACCACAATTATCAAAGAAAAACTGGATAAAATGGACTTCATCAAAACTAAAAAGAAAAAAAATGTACTTCATAAAACACTACCAAGAAAGTGAAAAGACAGTCACAGAATGAGTCATCCACTCTTTCAAACTCTTGTTAATGTGGGTATTTTTTTCTCTTCCCATGCATCATCAATGTTCTGAATGGCATCTAAAATGGTGAATCCTTTCCAGAAGATTTTTGATTTACCTTTCTCAGATCCATCAGAGAAATTACTCTTTGGGGCAGCTATAACCTTATGAGATGTATTTCTTAAATAATGAGACTTGAAAGTCAAAATGATTCTATGATCCATGGACTGCAGAATGGACATTGTGTTAGCAGGCATGAAAACAACATTAATCTCATCATACATCTTAATCAGGGCTCTTGGGTGATGAAGTACATTGTCACTGAGCAGTAGTATTTTGAATAAAATCTTTTTTTTTTCTCAGCAGTAGGTCTCAACCGTGGGCTTAAAATATTCAGTAAATCATGTTGTAAACAGATGTGCTGTCATCCAGGCTTTGTTGTTCCATTTATAGAGCACAGGCAGAGTAGATTTAGCATAACTCATTGGGTCTGTAGGATTTTCAGAATGGTAAATGAGTATTGGCTTTAACTTGAAGTTAGTTGCATTAGCCACTAACAAGAGAGTCAGCCTGTCACTTTAAGCTTTGAAGTCAGGTGTTGACTTCTCCTCTCTAGCTATGAAAGACCTAAGTGGCATCTTCTTTCAACGTAAGGAATGCTATTTCCTCTACATCAGAAATTTATTATTGAGTGTAGTATCTTCATGAACTATCTTAGCTAGATCTTGATAACTGCTGCAGCTTCTACATCAGCACTTGATACTTTACCTTGAACTTGTTTTATGGAGGCAACTTCTTTCCTTAAATTTCTTGAACCAATCTCTACTAGCTTCAAACTTTTCTTCTACAGCTTCTTCACTTCTGCCTTCACAGAATTGAAAAGAGTTGGAGCCTTTCTCTGGGTTAGGCTTTGGCTTAAGGGAATGTTGTGGCTGGTTTGGTCTTCTATCCAATGACTAAAACTTTCTTCATATCTAAGAGGCCTAACCATCAACTCATATTGGCTTTCAATGTGTCTTCCTCACTAGGCTTAATCACTTCTAGCTTTTGAGTGAAAGTGAGAGACATATGATTCTTCCTTTTACCTGAATACTTAGAGGCTATTATGTGTTTATTTGTTCTAATTTCAATATTTTTGTGTCTCTGGGAATAGGGAGGCCTTAAGAAAGGGAGTAGGGCAGGGGTGGGGGGAACAGCCGTTTGATGGAGCAATCAGAACACACAACATTTATCAGTTAGGTTTGCCATCCAACATGGGCATGGTTCGTGGTGCCCCAAAACAATTACAATAGATTACATCAGAGATTACTGATCACAGGTCAGCATAACAAATATAATAATGATGAGTTTGAAATTTTGAGAGTATCACCAAAATGTGATAGACACAAACAGATGCTGTTAGGAAAATGGCACCAATAGATTTGCTTGTTAGGGGGTTGTCACAGATCTTCAATTTTTAGAAAAACCAAACTGCAATGTCTGTAAAGCAAAATAAAGTGAAGTGCTATAAAATGAGGTATGCCTACAAGGGGTATGTTGTCTGTAGAGAATTCAAACAGTAACAAAACCTACTCAGGGTGGGTTTGTTTTTTATCACCATGCCCCAGCCATTTTTAACAATGTTAGTGACAGCAGCACCTGGGTGGCTCAATCATTAAGCATCTGCCTTCGGCTCAGGTCATGATCCCAGAGTCCTGGGATCGAGCCCCACATCAGGCTCCCTGCTCAGTGGGAAGCCTGCTTCTCCCTCTCCCACTCTCCTGGCTTGTGTTCCCTCTCTCGCTCTCTTTCTCTCTGTCAAATAAATATATAAAATCTTTAAAAAAAATGTTAGTGACAAAATTTATTTTCCCCAAAATACTTTGTGTATGTTCTAAAAACTGTTGCAGTTATGGCTGAGTTTTAATAACTTATATGTAAGCTTCAACTTAGCACAAATATGTTACTTATCCTCTTAACCAACATTGTATTCTTCTTAGACATTAATTCAGGGAACTCCCAATTATACATTCCATATAGATGTCAGTTTCGCTACATGCATTTGTTGTAGGAGTTTTACTAAGGTTACAGATCTTTTACTTATTTCCAGCATTGTTGGTGTCTTCATCCCCTGAGGTACCACCTACTCCTGCCTTCAAAGAGTAAACTCAAAGTAAACAATGATAATGCAATGACTGTAAAGACAAACAGAACTTGTTACCTCGATTCTGTCATTCTGTGTGATGACACGGAATTTTTATTTGTGCTTAAAATGTTTAAAAATAAAACAGGGCAAAGAGGTATAAAATTTCATTTGAAGAAATACAAATTTTATAGATGTGAAAAACATACATGAATATGGATGTGTGTAAAATACATTCTTTTTATGATTATTACTGAAAATAATTTTCTTAAAGGAGGAAAGGTATTTTTAAATGATCTGCTTTCTGGTCAGATAACTAGGCACACCACTGCCCATTACTACCCTCCTTCCTTGCTCAGCCTCTTTCAATCCATGTGGGTGACATAACACAGACTTTGTCTAGTAGATATTTTGAGGAATCACATATTCAGAATCTAATTATTGTTACCAAAACAAAGCATCTAAGTAACATTTAAGTAACACAAGAATTTTTTTAATGTGTCCTGAAAAGAAACCCAAATCATTAATAAGCTATAAATAAACAAACATGGGTTCATTTACAAAAACACAGACATGTATATATGTTTATGTACAAAGTATTTTATGTATCTTCCTGGAAAGAATTTAAACATTTTACTAAGCAAGTCTTAGGTGAAAGTGGAAATTAAAACTGAAAATATGTAACATGCAGAAGTGAGTAGCAATGAGAAGGGACTACGTATCAAATAGGTGAAATGTGCACAAGATAGAATTAAAAGGGAAATTCAGAAGCTTTAATATCTTTAATAGAAAACAAAGCATGTTAATAACAAAGTAAACTTTTAATTCAAGGAGCTAATGGGAATATTAACTCTGTATAGGAAGAGAGGAAAAGAAAACACATTTGAATAAAACAGTATGAAATACTTATAACAAATATAATAAGCACATTAAGAATTAATATTTTTAAACTAATGTTTAAAGGAAGTGACAAAAGAAATAATTATTTAAATGAACTAATACTTTGAAAAGATAAGAAACATAAATTATGCTAAAACTCATTTACAATCAAGGAGTTGCAAACTAAAATAGGAAAACAATTTTCCCATCAGATGGGCTAATTTATTACTGGTTACATCGAGTAATCAAAAAGCTGTAAAACAAAGAGATCTCTGATACACTGTTGATGGAATTTGAATTGGTGCAGCCTTTTTGGAAGGAAATTTTTCAGTACTTATATGACAAGTAATCATGCCTTCTTGACCTGACAATTCAGTCTATAGGAACATGTTTTATAGAAAGATTTGCTTGCTTGTTCACAAAGATATTTGTACAAGAATATTCATAGCATCATTTTTATAATACCAGAAAAAACCAGCCTAAAAGCCCATCAACACAGTATTTTCCATCTTATGGATTGTTATGCTGTCATTAAATAAAATGATTCAGGTCGTATGTACTGAAATAAAAGAACTCAATTCCCTAATTCCCAAGCAAGTGGGAATGTGAGGAGATACTAACCCATGGAAAAATATACCATATTATCCCACTTTTGGAAATAAATTTTTTTAAAGTTAGTGCATGGAAATAGTAAATGCATAGAAAGCAGCTGGAAGAATATACAACAAAACTTTTCTTCTTGGAGTGGCATTGGAATTGGCCTAGGGAGATCATAGAGAATTTTTACTTTTCATTCTATATATTTCTTTATTATCCATAATTCTTAAAAGAATGCAATGACGAATAATTTGTAATTGTGCAATATATAACCATTAAAATACATACATAAAGATTAGCATAAGAATTTTCAGTGGAAGATAGCCCTGAAGCTAATATGACAGGATAATTGTAGAGTAGTCTCTGGAACCAGCCTGCCCTTCTGCCACTGTGTGGCCTTGGGAAGGTAATCAACTTCTTTGTCTCGGTTTCTTCATCTGTGAAATATGGACAGTTAATGGGATATTATGCAAGCAAAAATGTGTAAAATCCTTTAGTGCAGTGTCTAGCATTTACAAAACACTCAAAGTATGTATAAAAATGTTAGCTGTTTGTACTAAAGTCAAGGGAGGAGCATTTTCCAAGAAGAAATGCGTATTCTTCTCAAACTGGGTATGGATAAGAAAAAAAGGAAAACAAATGAGATACTATTTTTGCATTAGAGAAGACTGAACCAAAATAATAGTTGAGTCCTAATTTAATAAAAATGAAAAGTGGAAGCAGCAAAAATACTGATAACTTCAAACACTATACAGGAAAAGAAAGCAGTAATGATAATGTGGATTAATTTGTGGGGGCAAGCTTGAAGGACGTGTTTTTAGAATGAAAGTGTTCGGTATGACTGTAGTGATGGAAGAAAGGCAGCAGTGGACAAATAACTGTGAAGGGGTGTTGGGAGATGAGAATGATAGATGGAAAATGATCCCACAGGGGACAGAAGGGGATGGAAGCAGTAGCACCAAACACGGTGTTAGGGAATTGTTAGTTCCAAATCCATTATGAAGCATGGATTCAGCATTCCAAAAAGTAAAACTATCACAAAATTATAACTCTGGAGTTTGGAATCTGCTCTGTACTGAGAATGCTTACATAGTGGACGTAAACGAAAGGAGCAGTAGCCATGGTGGCTTAAGAGATGAGGATGGCTATCATACTGAATGACAAATGAGGGCATTAGAAGGACAGGAGGAAATTGCAGAGCTTCAGAACCATTGATGAAAGTCTAAAAGAATTGTGGAGATATGAGGAAAAGTTAAATCTAGGTGCAGAAGCTTAAAAAAGAGTGTACCAAATCAGTTATGAGAAACTTGGATGTTTTAGTGAGATTTTTAAACACTTCCCCAGCACAGAAAATAATGGAATTGAAAAAATGAACTATCTACATAAATCTCTAAGGGATGTAGATATTATATATATATTATATATATCTTTTATATATAATATACATTATAATATTATATATATATTAGATTTTTATTTTATTTATTTGACAGAGATCACAAATAGGCAGAGAGAGAGGGGGAAGCAGGCTCCCTGCTGAGCAGAAAGCCTGATGCGGGACTTGATCCCAGGACCCTGAGATCATGACCTGAGCCGAAGGCAGAGGCTTAACACACTGAGCCACCCAGGCACCCATAGATATTATATTTTTGATGTGATCATTTACTTTAGCATTTTGGTAGTATTTTAAATACCATGTATCTAATTTCTATTAAAGTACATTCAATCATAATACACTGAATTTGCTATGTTTTTAAATAAAGTTAGGACATTTAACATATTTGTTGACCCCTAAATTTCAGTCTGTGTTTATTTTTATAATTAGTGAAGATACATGGAGGAGATCTACAAGCATAATTTCAGCAGCTTTAGTTACAACTAACTCCACTCATGTCTGGTATGTCCTAAATCCCATGGCAAAAGATGATGTGTAAGGGAGACACTAAAGGGAAGACTAGGGTGAAGCGTGAGCAAGGGAACAAATAGAATGGGAAGTACACATGACATTTTTTTCACCACACATTTTGACATGTCTTTCCCACACCTACAACTATTCTAATGGCATTTGACTTCTCTCTTACTCATGTGTTTTGGAAGAAGACAGATGAAGAGTGGACAGACACATGGATAAAGTGAAAAGGGTCAATGTATGTCTTTGTGACAAGGAAATGTACTTTTGTGCACTTGTGTGTGGATCCTTGGAACTTGTAAGACTGTTTCTCACTCAAAGTAAACTCAGAATGTAAAAATAATACTTAATATGTGCAAACACAAATTAAGAAGTTATTATATATTTTATTTATTTATTTATTTTAAAGATTTTATTTACTTATTTGTCAGAGAAAGGGAGAGAGCGCATAGCAAGGGAAGTAGCAGGCAGAGGGAGAAGCAGGCTCCCCTCTGACCCTGGGATCCTGACCTGAGCCAAAAGCAGATCCTTAACTGACTGAGCTACCCCAGTGTCCCTATTACTTATTTTAAAAAGACTATCTCATTTCATGAATGTATTCTCTTGAGGTTTTTTTTTAAATTACCAAGCTACCCCATCATACTAAACATAAAACTTGATTTACACACAATGCTTTAGAAATGTATCAAATTGTGCCCAAATTCCAAAAGCAGAAACATAGCTATGTCAAATGTGAGTCACTAATAATATTTCTACAATTCTTAGGGTCTATTGTAGGCAAGCATGACGATATTTTACAAGCCTAATAATCTTTGGGGCAGGTAGAGAGATTTTCCTAAGCTACTTACAAAGTGAAATTGGAAGAATTAATGAAGAGGAAGCTTCTGCTCAACAAGTGGATTGGCTGAATTAGACGTATGTTCTTGCCTTGTCACCTATAAAATTTGAGAAAATGTTTTATAATACACATTTGAATACCTATTTTCGTTTTCTGATCTTAGATCTCTGTAACACTTGGAGTGGAAACTTTACCAGGCTTTATCCCTTTTTGATATCTAATTAAACCTGATTTAGTGGAGAATTTATCAGCCTGCCTTTTCCCTCATATTTCATTTATGAATATGGACAGACACCCGTTTTACCATGCACTGTATGTTGAAAGATCAAATACATCAGCATAATTTAAATAAATCTGAGCCCTATAAATTCCCACTGGATGCAAGACCACAAATGGAAGCAAGAACAAGGGCATGTTCAATGACATGAAAATGCAACTAATTTAAAACACAAAGGAAATACATTTCTATGGAGTGCCTAATAAATCTACAGCACTCATTTCCACAGGATTTTAGTGAGGCAAATACCTCAGCAAATTTCAAGAAAGAATTACACATTCATAGCATGGGAAAACAATATTTGTGGCTACGAGGCTACGTGAACTATCAATTTACATGCTTTGTTTTTGAGTTGAGAGAGACTCCGGTCAACTTTTGAGAATAGTAAAAATTCCTTGATAATTAGGGAATGTGCTAAAGTAAATATATATTTATATGTGGAGTCTTTGTTCCTTTAATTTTTTATTTGACTGATGAGTTTATTTCATATAGGGTGGGGGTTATAGATATGGCCAAAATGTATTCTTGGCTGTCTTTGAATTGATTAGACCAGTAGATCATCAATATAATCATCAAATCAGTTCCTGACAGGCTGGATGAAATGCAAAAACACTAACTTTTATGGTAACACAAATAAATTTGTATAAGAGCATTAGTGGAAGAGAAGGAAAAGAAGAGAAAAATGGTAAAGAGAAAAGAAAGAGTGAATGAGAACTGGAGGATAGAAAGAAGGAAAAAAAAGGCCTAGAGGTAATAGCATGGCAAGAGCAACAGAGTGGTTCAGACACCGAACAGAGCTAAGATAACAAGCTTTGCTAATGAAATAGCAAAAGCCTTTGTTTTTTCCTCGTTGTTAATAATGTTTGCTAATTCATAATCTTCCATGTAATGTGCATGCCAATGTTTTATCTTTTACTCATCTTCCTATGCCAGCAATTACTAAAGAGAGACTCATATAAGGTCCCCTTTATCCACATATCTTTTCACAAGTCTGAGGTTTATTTTATTTTGTTAAGTTATAATTGACATATAATTCCATATTAATTTTTTCTTTTATTTTTTCAGTGTTCCAAGATTCACTATGCACCACACCCAGTGGTCCGTGTAATACGTGCCCTCCTTAATACTCACCACCAGGCTCACGCATCCCCCCCACCCCCCTCCCCTCCATAACCCTCAGTTTGTTTAATGATTCAACATTTGTACACATTGCAAAGTGATTACCACAATAAATCAAGTTATCTGCTACCTTAAAAAGTTAGTACAGTGTAATTGACTGTCTTCCCTATGCTCTATATTACATACACATGACTTATTTTATAAGTGGAAGATTGTGCTTCTTGATCTCCTTCACCCATTTTCCCGCCCTCCATTCCTTTCCTCTCTGGGAACCACCAATCTGTTCTCTGTATCTATGAGTCTGGGTTCTGGCTTGATTTTTTTTTTTTTTTTTAGCTTCCACATATAAGTGAAATCATGTAATATTTGTCTTTCTCTGTCTAACTTCTTTCACTTACCAAAATACCATCAAGGTCCATCCATATTGCTGCAAATAGCAAAATTGAGTTCTGTTTTATGGCTTCCATTTTGGAAACCATACTTTGTATTCCATGGAATCCCATTGTATTCCAATGGGATACAAAAAGTATCCCATTTGTGTGTGTGTATCTGTATATATACATATATACGTATGTACATATATATGCATGGACCTTTCTGAATTAGTGTTTTCATTTTCTTTACATAGATACCCAGTAGCAGAATTGCTGGATTATATGGTAGTTCTTTTTTTTTTTTTTAAGATTTTATTTATTTATTTGACAGAGAGAGGCACACACACAGCAAGAATGGGAACACCAGCAGGGGAAGTGGGAAAAGCAGGCTTTCCCGCAGAGCAGGGAGCCCTACGAGGGCTCAGGGCTCAGGAGCCTGGGAATATGACCTGAGCCGAAGGCAGATGCTTAACGACTGAGCCACCCAAGTGCCCCTATATGGTAGTTCTATTTTTAATTTTTTGAGGAACCTCAATACCGTTTTCCATAGTGTCTGCGCAAGAGTTCCCTTTTCTCCACATCCTTACCAATACTTATTTATTATTAGCCATTCTGTCAGAGGTAAGGTGATACCTCATTGTGTTTTTATTTATTGTATTAGAATTGACATGCAGTGTTACATTAGTTTCAAGTATATAACATAACAATTCAACAATTCTACACATTATGCAATGTCACCATGATAATTGCAGGCACCATCATCTCCATGGAATGTTTTACATTACTGATGATATTCCTTGTGCTGTACCTTTCATCCCATGACTTATTTTGTAACTGGAAGTTTGTATCTCTTAATATTCTTCACCTTTTTCACCTATCCTCCAACCCCACCCTCTGACAACCACCAGTTCTCTGAATGTCTATATGTCTCTTTTCATTTGTTTGTTTATCCATTTGATTTGTTTTTGATATTCCACTTATAAGTGAAATCAGATATTTGTCTTTCTGCTTTTTTCATTCAATACCCTCTACACCCATTCATCTTGTCGCAAGGGGTAAGATGTCATTTTTTTCATGGTTGAGTTATATTCCATTGTGTATATATACCACTTACCTTTTTATCCATTCTTCTATAGATGGACACTTAAGTTGCTCTCATATCTCGGCTATTGTAAATAAAGCTGCAATAAACATATATCTTTTTGAATTAAATACCTAGAAGTGAAATTACTGGATCGCATGATATTTCTCTTTTTAATATTTTCAGGAAATGCCATACTGTTTTCCACAGTGGTTGCACCAATTTATATTCCTGCCAACAGTGTATAAGTGTTAGGTTTCCTCCACATCCTCACCAACACTTGTTTTTTTGTTTTTTTTAATACTAACTATTCTGACTGGTATGAGATGACATCTAACAGTCATTTTGATTTGCATTTCCCTGATGGTTAGTGATTTTGACCATCTTTGCACCAACATCTCTTGATCATCTGTATGTTTTCTTTGGAAAAATGTCTATTCAGATCTCCTGCCCATTTTTTAATTGGATTCCTTTGTTGTTATTGAGATCTATTCATTTTTTATATACTTAGTATTAACCCCTTATTGAATACATCATTTCCAAATATCTTCTTCATTCAGTAGATCACCTTTTCATTTTATTTCCTTTGCTGTGCAGAGGCTTTCTATTTTGGTGTGGTCCCAGAAATTTTGCTTCTGTTTCCCTTGACTGAGGAAACGAATTCATAAATAGGCTTCCAAAGCTGATGTCCAAGAGATTACTGCCTGTTTTCTTTTAGGAGTTTTTATGATTTAAGTCTCACTTCTAGGTCTTTCATTCATTTGGACTTTATTTTGCGTATGCTGTAGGAAAATGGTCCAGTTTCGTTTCTTTTGCAGGTGGCTGTCCAGTTTTCCCAGCACTACTTATCAAAAATACCATCTTTACCCATTGTATATTCTTGTCTCCTTTGTCATGGATTAATAGATCATATAAGCAAGAGTTTATTTCTTGACTTTCTGTCCTGTTCCATTCGTGTGTCTATTTTTGCATCAGCCTCACACTGTTTTGGTTACTGTGGCTTTGTAGTGTCTCTTGGTATCTGGTGTTGTGGTACTTCCAGTTTTGTTCTTCTTTCTCAAGATTGCTTGGGCTATTCAAAGTCTTTTATGATTCTGTTTTCTTTAAATATTTATTTTATTTATTTGACAGAGAGAGAGATCACAAGTAGGCTGAGAGGCAGGCAGAGAGAGAGGAGGAAGCAGGCTCCTTGCCTAGCAGAGAGCCCGATGTGGGCCTCGATCCCAGGACCCTGAGATCATGACCTGAGCCGAAGGCAGAGGCTTTAACCCACTGAGCCACTCAGGCTCCCTGCACCTAAACGGACTAAAAAAAGAGGAACAAACAAAGCTCAAAATTAGTAGAATGAAGGAAATAAAAATCAGAGCAGAAATACATGAAATAGAGACAAGAAAAGATCAATGAAACTAAGACTGGTTGTTTGAATAAATAAACAAAACTGATAAACCTTTAGATAGCCACTGTTTTCTGATTGATAGTCTGTCTAGATGACCTATCCATTAATGTAGTATTGTGGGGAAGTCCCCTAGTTTTAGTATTACTGGCAATTTTTCCCTTCATCTCAGTTAATGTTTGCCTCATGTATTTAGGTCGTTCTATGTTAAGTGCATAGATATTTAAAATTGTTATATGTACTCTTGTTGGTTTGATCCCTTTATGATTTTGTAATCCCCTTATCTGTCTCTTGTTTACATTTATGTATGTTAGTATGTGGTTCAAGCCCTTTATTTAAATTCCAATTAACATAGAGAGTAATATTAGTTTCAGGAGTAGAATTTAGTGATTCATCAGTTACATACAGTATTTAGTGCTCATCATAATAAATGCCCTCCTTGATACCCATCACCCAATTAACCTATCCCCCTGCCCATCTCCCCTCTAGCAATTCTCATTTATCCTCTATAATTAAGAGTCTGTTTTGGGCACCTGGGTGGCTCAGTGGGTTAAAGCCTCTGTTTTCAGCTCGGGTCATGATCTCAGAGTCCTGGGATCCAGCCCGCATCGGGCTCCTTGCTCAGCGGGGAGCCTGCTTCCTCCTCTCTCTCTCTTCCTGCCTCTCTGCCTCCTTGTGATCTCTCTCCCTCTGTGAAATAAATAAATAAAATCTTTAAAAAAAAAAGAGTCTGTTTTATGGTTGGCTCTCTTTTCCCCTCCTATGTTCATTTGTTTTGTTTCTTAAATTCCACATATGAGTGAAATCATATGGTATTAGTCTTCTCTGATTGATGTATTTCACGTAGCAGAATACTCACTAGCTCCATCCAGATCATTGTAAATGGCAAGATTTCATTCTTTTTGATGGCTGAGTAATATTGCTTTGTATATAAATATATAAACATACACACACACCAGCTTTTCCTTGTTCATTCATCACTTGATGGATATTTGGGCTCTTACTATAATTTGGCTATTGTTTATAATGCTGCTATAAACATTGCGGTGCATGTATTCCTTCAAATCAGTATTTTTGTATCCTTTGGGTAAATACCTAGTGGTGCAGTTGCTGGATCATGGGGTAGTTCTACTTTTAAATTTTTTGAGGAACCTCCATAGTTTTCCAGAGTGGCTGCACCCATTTGCATTCCTACCAACATTGTAAGAGGGTTCCCCTTTCTCTGCATCCTCATCAACAACTGTTGTTTCCTGCATTGTTGAATTTAGTCATTGTGACAGGTATGAACTGATATCTCATTGTACTTTTGATTTGTATTTCCCTGATAATGAGTGATGTTGAGTATGTTTTCATGTGTCTGTTAGCCATCTGGATGTCCTCTTTGGAAAATTATTCATGTCTTCTGCCCATTTCTTAACTGGATTCTTTGTTTTGGGGTTTGAAGTTTGATAAGCTCTTTATAGATTTTAGATACTAACGTTTTATCAGATATCTCATTTGCAAATAACTTTTCCCATTCTGAGGGTTGCCTTTTAGTTTTGTTGATTGTTTCCTTCAGTGTGCAGAAGCTTTTTATCTTAATGAAGTCCCAACGGTTCATTTTTGCTTTTGTTTCCTTTGCCTCGGGAGACATATCTAGTAAGAAGTTGCTACAGCCAATGTCAAACAGGCTGCTATTTATTTTCTCGTCTAAGATTTTGATGGCTTCCTGTCTCACATTTAGGTCTTTCATTCATTTTGAATTTATTTTTGTGTATGGTGTAACAAAATGATCCAGTTTAATTCTTCTGCATGTCATTGTCCAGTTTTCCACTTGTTGAAGAGACTGTCTTTTTTCCACTGGATATTCTTTCCTGCTTTGACAAAGATTAGTTGACTATAGAGTTGAGGGTCCATTTCTGGGTTTTCTATTCTGTTCCACAGATCTATGTGTCTGTTTTTGTGCCACAACCATGCTTTTTTGGTCACTACAGCTTTGCAATATAACCTGAAGTCCAACTTTGCTTTTTAAAGATTGCTTTGGCTATTTGGGATCTTTTGTGGTTCCATACAAATTTTCAGATTGTTCTTAAACTGTGAAAACTGCTCATGGTATTAATAGGGATGTGTTAAATGTGTAAATTGCTTTAGGTAGTAGAGACATTTTAACAATGTTTGTTCTTCCAATCCATAAGCATAGAATACTTTTCCATTTCTTTGTGTCCTCTTCAATTTCTTTCATAAATGTTCTATAGATTTCAGAGTATAGATCCTTTACCTCTTTGGTTAGGTTTATTCCAAGGTATCTTGTGTTTTTTGGTGCAGTTGTAAATGGAATTGTTGCCTTGATTTCTCTTTCTGCTGCTTCATTAGTGATGTATAGAAATGCAACATATTTTGGTACATTGAGTTTGTATTCCGAGACTTAACAAATTTGTGTATCAGTTGTAGCAATTTTTCAGTGGGGTCTTTCAGCTTTTCTACAGAATATCATGTCTGTGAATAAAAAAAGTTGTCTTTTCCTTGCTGATTTGGGTGCCTTTATTTCTTTTTGTTATCTGATTGCTGAGGTTAGTACTTCCAGTATTATATTAAATAACTGGTGAGAGAGGACATCCCTGTCTTGTTTCTGATTGTAGAAGAAAACTCAGTTTTTCCACATTGAGGATGATACTAGCTTTGGGGTTTTTGTTTTTTGGGTTTTTAAAAAGAATTTTATTTATTTAACTTGAGAGAAAGACAGACGGCTTGAGCCAGGGGGCCAGGGGAGGGGCAGCGGAGAGGGAGAAGCAGATACCCTGCTCAGCAGGGAGCCACATGCAGGGCTCCATCCCAGGTCCCTGAGGTCATGACCTGAGCCAAAGGCAGGTGTTTAACCAACTGAGCCACCCGGGTGCCCCTAACCTTGGGGGTTTTGTATAAGGCCTTTATGATGTTGAGGTATGTTCCCTCTATACCTACTTTGTTGAGGGTTTTTATCAAGAATGGATGCTGTACTTTGTCAAATGCTTTTTCAGCATTTATTGGGAGGATTATATCCTTTCTTTCATTAATATGGTGTATCACATTGATTTGTGAATATTGAATCACTCTTACAACTCAGGAATAAATCCCACTTGATCATGGTAAATGATTTTGGCTCAGCTCATGATATCAGGGTCCTGGGACAAGACTCACATCAGGCTCTACACTCAGTGGAGAGTCTGCTTGAGGATTCTCTCTCTCTGTCTCTCTCCGTCTTCCTCTGTCCTTCCCCCCACTCACACACACTCTCTCTCAAATAAATCTTTGGGGGATAAAAAGAAAAAGAAAAAAGGGAACCGTAGAATTGCTTGATGCAATGTTGCCACAAATCATGAATTTGTGTTTTAAAAAAAGCAGTATCTGTTAAACAAAATAAAGCAAAGCATAATATAAGATGGAAGGCCTGTATTTGATTTACAAGTGTGTCCTCTCATTCAGTAGTTTGTCTTCCTTTTTTTTATGGTTTCCTTTGTTGTGCAGAAGCTTTTGAGTTCAATGTAGTCCCCCCCCTTTTTTTTTGCGCTCCTGTTGCTTTGAAGTCAGTTCAAACAAACAAATAAACAAAACATTAAGACTGGTGTCTCTGTTTTGTTTTTGTGGACAAGGACTTTTATGGTGTCATCTCACATATTCAAGCCTTTAATCCATTTTTAGTTAATTTTTGTTTATGGTGTAAGATAGCAGTCCAACTTCATTCTTTTACACATAGCTTTCAAATTTTCCCAACACCATGTATTGAATAGACTGAACTTTCCCTATTGTATAATCTTGGGTACTTTGTCATAAATTAATTGCCTTTGTGTGGGTTTATGTGTGGGCTCTATATTCTCTTCCACTGATCTAAGTGTCTATATTTATGGCCATACCATACTGTTTAGATTACTTTAGCTTTGTGTTATAGTTTGAAATCACAGTGTATGATATCTTCAGCTTTGTTCTTTCTCAGAATTGTTTTGGCTATTCAGAGTCTTTTGTGGCTTCATAGAAATTTTAGAATTATTTGTTGTAGTTCCATGAAAAGTTCCAGTAAATTGTATTGAATCTATAGATTGCTTTGGGTAGTGTGGATATTTTCACGATATTATTTCTTCCAATCTATGAATATGGAGCATTGTCCTATTTATTTATGTCATCGTCAATTTTTTTGTCAGTCTCTTAGAGTTTTCAGTGTATAGATCTTTCACTTCCTTCATTAAGTTTATGCTTAGGTATTTCATTTTTTGATATGATGGTAAGTGGGATTATTTTCTCGATTTCTCTTTCTGAAGGTTTATAAGTGTGTAGAAATGCAACAGATTTTTGTGTATTTTGTATCTTGTCAATTTAGTGAATTCATTCTAATGCCTTCTCTAGGTGGAGGTTTAAGGTTTTTTGGTATATAGTATCAAGTCATCTGCAAATAGTGACAATTTTACTACTTTTCTATTTGTATGCCTCGTCTTCCTTTCTTCCTTTCTTTCCTTCCTTCCTTCTGGACCAATTTCTGTGGCTATACTATGTTGAATAAAAGTGGTAAGAGTGGACATCCTTGCCTTTTTCCTGGTTGTGGAAGAAATGCTTTCAGCTTTCCACAACTGAACATGGTATTTGCTATGGGCTTGTCATTTATGGCCTTCATTGTGTTGAGGTATAATCTCTCCACACTTACTTTTTGGAAAGCTTCTATCATAAGTTAATGTTGGATTTTGTCAAATACTTTTCTGGCATATATTAAGATGGTCATGATTTTTATCCTTTATTTTGTTAACATGATATCACATATATTCTAACTGGCAAAGTTATTATTCAGATTTGAAGGAGAGATAAAGAGTTTTTCAAACAAAAGCTAAAAGAGTTGATTACTACTAAATTAGCTTCTAAGAAATATTAAATGGACTTTTCTAAGCTAAAAGAAATGGCACTAATTAATAAGAAAACATACAAAAGTAAAGATCTCACTGGAAAAGGTAAATTTATAATAAAGGTAGTAGATTAATACTTATAAAGTGAATTTGGAGTTTAAAGGAATAAAGGTAGTAAAATTAAAACTACAACTAATTAAAGAATACATAAAATTAAAAAAAATGTCTAAAGTGACATCAAAAACATAAAAGATGAAAGGGGGAAGTAAACATGTAGCATTTGGGAATGTGTTCAAATTTAAATTTCTAGGAACTTAAAACAGACTGTTATAAACACAGGATGATATATGTGAACCAAACAGCAACCAGAAAGAAAAAAAGCTTACAGTAAATACACAAAAGAAAATGAGAAAGAAATCTAAACATAACATTAAAGAAAGTCATCAAACCACAAAGGAAGAGACAAAAGGAAGAAGGAAAAGATAAATTACCAAAAGAGCCAGAAAATAACAAAATTTCAGTACGATACTACATGCTATTGAGAAAAGCAAAGCAGGAATAAGCAGAGAGTCTGTGAAGTTTGGGGGAAAAGAGTGTGGTTTTAAATAGAATCTTCAGGAAAATTATCACTGAAAAGTGTTGGTTGAACACTATAAAAGTAAAGCAGTGAGTTGTTGGCATAAATATTCAGAGCAGAAGGGGGAAAAGAATGGCAAATTCCCAGAGGCAGATAATGATTCTGGATTTAATTTTTATAGAGATGGGGGAGTCTTAGGATATTGGCAGAGTTGTGTCATGATCTGACTTGCATTCATGCTTTGCGTTGAGAGTAAATGAATCCAAAACTCTGTGCAGGTCAACATGGGGTGGAAGATGTAGAAATGGAAGTCTTTAGTACAGATGGAGAAGTTAAAACCATGAAGGCTCATGGAAACTTCCAAAGGAAGCATGTGAGAAGTACAATAAAATAGGGGCAATGATGGAAGCCTGCTGGATACTGATACACAAGGGAAGAAAAGAGATGTATGAACTTAAGGAATCCAAGAAAAAAACTTGTCAGAAAAGTATGGGGAAAAAGAAACAGGTGTAAAAGGTAAAGACTATTGAACATCATTAAGGACCCAGATAAGCTTAGACACCATTGATTTGGACTGACCTAAATTTGGACTGACATATGGTTCTTTGATACATTTAACAGTACTACTCTGCCAGGATAGCATAGAAGACTGGTTGAAGAACTGACTCAGAGTTGTGGTTCTGCTGAGCAGGTGTAATAAACAATAGAAACATCAGATAACTGAGATATGGATGGGAGAAAGTGGATAAGATATACAACCACATGGTTCCAGGTAGGGAAAAGTAAACAAATCCAAAAGAAAGATAAATAATGAGGAAACATAAGCATAAAGTAATGTGATGCATCTTAGAGCTTGAAGAGCAGATTTAGTGGGACTGAGTTTGAGACTGTAGATGCCAAAGAGTTGTTAGAGAGTGGGATATGGGTGCTTAAGATTTTTTTTAAATGTGGAACATAATGCAACAAAATATAATTATAATGAACTTATTTAAAAGTTGGTATCATTGTTTAAAGTGTCTTAGGCTATAGACAGTTGCATATCTTGTGACATAGAGTTCATCATTCTCATTTTTCTTTTTTTTGCTGCTGTTATAAAATCCCAAATTAAAAAATTCTCTTTCAGGTGTTTTTAGTTAGCGATATCTGTACTAGTTTATGCCAACTGGCCACAGTGGGCAAGTTTGAAGGGCCCAATGTAGGAAAGCTTTCTCCAGCTTACAGAACCCTCTTTTCATTAGGCTTATTTCAGAATGGATATGAGCATTTTACTCAAACTTACAGAGTTCTAGGGAGTCCAAACATCATGAAAGAAGTTTTTTTCTGTGATCAAACTACAAAATGCCATCTGAGTGTTTTTTCCCTGTTAAGTAGTCTGGGTTAAAAGCATTCACGTTCATTTTTTTAAAGCCAAAGAGAATAAGATATAAAGAAGTAAAGATGTGTTATTTAAATAGAAATGTATTGCTTACTACCAAATATAATGATTACATAGATAAGAGATGGATAACAGATAATAGCTAACCAGTTAGATGACTTTAGTTTTAATTTTAAACATTAGTTGAATATCTCTCTTTAAGCAAGGTAATGTAGTTGACTAGTTCTGCTTATACTTCTCCAACTTTTCTGTGTCTTTTTTTCTAAATCAGCAGAGCAAGTTTGGCCAGGTATAATTAGGTACAATTTTCTTTCTCAGTCAAAGCTGAAGCAAATTGGTTCACCTTCCCTTACGTGATGTGCACTACTTAGAGTTTGCTGCAGGTCCCTTTAAGTTCCAGTCACTAAGTGTGAACCTAAATTTTAGCTTGACCATCTTTTCCTAGTATTTAAATCTGGCCATGGAATGGATGCTCACTATGTTAAAGCTATGTGTAAGATCGTGACAAAATGACCTCAAAGTGTTCTTTTGGTCATTAATCTCCAAATGTCCCTCTCTAGTGTATAACCCATGAAAGAAGAACTTGGTAACTCCCTGCAACAGAATGAAATCAAAATTTTATGGTCCTCAAAAGTAGTACTCCTGAAAGTAAATCTAGCATCATGAACTCCTTTTTCACCTAAACCAAACATCCATTTTCCTATACCTTTAATAGAGAATTTATCAAAAGAAAGAATTCTCATAAAAACTTAGTTAAATGTTGGGGAAAATAAGCTTAAAAAAGAGTTAATAAAAGGGAAGATAATATCAGACATAATTTGATGAGTAATGTCCACCAATGAGTTAAAGTAGGAATTTAAAGGAAAGTTATGGAAGAAAAAAAGAGAGAAAGGAACAAAGTCCTAGAAGGGTATAAAGAGAAAATGAAGGAATGAATGAAAGAAGACAGGAGCAAATTTAATAAAGAGAATATAGAAATTTTCTTTTGAAGCATAGCATTATTATTTTCATAATATTAAAATACTAAATCACAGGGTGATTAGTAAACAAAGATAAAATATTTTCTGATTAAAATTCTTTTTACATGCCACTGTACTGGTTTTTATTTAGTGTACTACCATTGAAATAAAAATGTCAATACCTCTTTTTTTAATCATTGAATGAATTATTTCTTATAAATAAGTTCAGATGAAAAGAGTAATCACACAATGTCTCAAATGCTGAGGACCCATTATGTGTATACATTAATCAGAATGCTCAATTCTACTTGAATAAACACAATTATAGTGCTAAAATTTTTAAATTTCTGGAATGCCTAACTATTCCATCAATGCTTTAGGATTACCTACTTATTTCAAGTGTAATTGGGATATCCCCCAAAATCTGTATTTCTTCTTTATTATAGCCATGTGCTCAGATTTATTCAAATAGAGAGCAATTTTACAGCATCCTTTAAAAATAAAAGTATCTGATTGTGATTGTTGTGTTGTAGGTTCAGACATTTTAATATATTCTTCCTTGGAAAAAATAACAACTAGGAACAATAATCACAGGCAAAACTTTACAACACCAATTGCCTTGAAAAGGAAACAAATATTTCCCACACACACAAGAAAAAATACTGTCCATTTCTGTCAGCCTTTTCAACCTCTTTTGTGTTCCAAGAAATTGCGAGTAATGAAAACAGGGCAGAGCCAATCAAATGGGTGTGTATACTAGTGCACTGTGAGAGTTGAAAGCTCTGCATTTAAAATAAGGTTTATGCATAATTCATAGACTATGCATGTTTATGTAAATTACCAAAAGCGGAAGTGTATACGAAACAGAATCTGAGGTAAAATGACGATGTTATAATATACTGCTGGACTTGCGTCTCGCCAGTTCAACATACCCCCGTTATACTATTCTTGAAAATTACATCATGTGCCAGTTCACACTAAGAAATCTAATAAAACTTTGGCTTGCACACATTGTATATTTTCAACATTCCTTTCAGATTCAATATAATATTAAACACTGACACTTAGCCATATATAATTCAAACAGCCTGGGAATAAAGATGTACATATATATTCCTGTTAATGGGTGTTATGTAAGTTGAGAGAAATAGAAAGTGCCTAGAAATGTAAAGATAGGAAGGTTTTTAATGTATGGGAATTTTCAGTTAAAAAAAAAGACGAAAAAGGAAATGAACTCTTCCATCACTGAAAACAGTCAGTGAATTTTGGAAGGTAAAATAGTATTTGGAAGACAAGCTCCCATCTAACATGGAAAACTGGAGTGGTTTCTGGTTGGTGATATTCAGCTCAGACTCATCTTCTGGCTTAAAGTGTTCCTTAGAATCAGTCATTGCCGGCTGCCAGCAGAGGAGAAGAGCTCATTTGCATGAGCTCTCCACCTCCTGGTCAGCTCTGAAAATCTTGGCAGCTTAGCACTGCAATTGGCAAAGGAGGGTTTAAAAAAAATTAATAAATAAGAGCTTCCAAACAAAACATTGTCAGTGAATTAAGGCCAGTGCACCTGAAATTCATTGCTCTGTTATCTTTTAAATTGTTATAAATATAGCAGGCATTTTAAAGTCATTCCTGTTTATTCCCTTCCTAATGTACTGTGTGAACCACTTTTCACATGTGTTAACGTACTATATGCAAATGACGTTTAATGTATTTTATTCACAGAATGCATTTACAAATCATTTTGTGTATGGAGGAAAGCCGTTGCTTCACTTTTGTATGTGACACAGAAAAGGAAGTGTACATATCACTACATTTCTAAAATGATAGTAAATTTAAAGGGAATGAAGAAAGCCCACAGATGCTATAATAGAAAAATTTTGTGTTTCTAATTTACCTATTAGTACCTTTTTTTATAGACTTGCAAAATCCGGTGCTGAATTCCACTTGCTAAGAATTTTAAGCTCTTGCCATTAGAAACAATTATCCCTTCCATTATTCATGCTTACGTCCACGTGTACTGTACCTCTTAAAATCAAAAGAAATGCTCAGAAAACAGCAAACACTCTAGGTGAAGCAGAAATTAATTTAAACGTTTGCCCTCCATGTTCTACCACAGTAACTAAGAGTAATTTCTCCCATGTCTAATCACCATGCATTTTCTTCAAGGCATTTAAAGACTTTCAGGTAATTTGCAACAGAATGTATTTTATTTTAAATAGTTCTCAACCCTAAACTATGTAAAAATCACTAGGTGTTTAAAAATTGCAGAGTAGATTAAATATTGAAGGTATATTAAAATTCAATTTTTATATGTTAAATATGTGACAAAAATGAACATCTCTAATTGTGATAAAAATAATGTGAGGAATATGTGCAACATAATGTTTTTATTCTACTAATTTATAGAAATAGGTCCCTAAATGGTTATTTTCATTCCACATATAGAATGACCAGGAAAAATGCTAGCAATTACTCTGTGAATGGTGTTCTACCCTGGCATGAAGCTATAACTAATTTGCATATAGCATTGTTGGAAATGAAGCCTGTGACATACAGATCATCATCAACATTGGGAATTCACACTGCCAACTGTACCTCCTCATACAAATACATACTGCCACTTATGGATCAAAGAGAGTGTTGCGACTGCCGTCCTGAGCTATTAAAACACATCACGCTACCAGAATTTTAAACATGTTTTAGAAGTGGGATATTTATCATTAGAAGGATTTTTCCTTTGTTATGTAAACAAAAGGAATTCTCCTAAAACTTATTCTATGGAAATATTTATCTTTTCTCTATGTTCTATTTTCCCCAAGTGAAAAATTATATAGTACAAAAAATTTTTTTTAATAATTTGATGTATTAGTAAATAGCACTTTGTATTTTTCTATTACAGGAAGAAAATTTAACTTTAACAGTAAGAGAAAGATAAAAATGAAGATACAATCCATCAATTTTTGAACAATGGTTTAGTAGTTTCTATGGTGACGTGAGTCCACAAATAAAAACTCAGGAGAGGCAAATTTACTTAATTTATCAAATAAGCAAAAGAGAGTTTTAAGTTACCTGGATAATTATCTCAGTTATTACTTTCATGTTGCATATATAGTGTGGCTTATCTTCTATTCATCTTTATTTTTATTTTATTTTTATTTTTTTTTAAGATTTTATTTATTTATTTCACAGAGGGAGAGAGATCACAAGGAGGCAGAGAGGCAGGCAGAGAGAGAGGGGGAAGCAGGCTCCCTGCTGAGCAGAGAGCCCGATGTGGGCCTCCATCCCAGGACCCTGAGATCATGACCTGAGCCGAAAGCAGAGGCTTTAACCCACTGAGCCACCCAGGCGCCCAATTCATCTTTATTTTTAAAAAATAAAAATTTTCCTCTGTGTATTTTAGAAGACTACTTTCAGCTTAAGAAAATGAGAGATTATTTTTATTACTTGACATACATAAAGGCTTTCTTGACAACAAAACAGTGAATTGGTTGTGAAACTTGAAGACAATTAAGCTCTCAGCAGTAAGATGCTTTTCTACCAAATTTCCTAAAGAGGGCATGTGAATGTATTACAGAATTCACATCTGCCCTTATGGGACTATCTGTAGTAGATTGTTTCTATACATTTTATGTCAAGACTTGCCTACTGAGGCATATACAATAGGTATGGACTGGAGTATAATTTATAAAGTATGCTTACAAGATATTTCTGTAATGTCTTCACCTATTGCCTATTACCTTTCTTGTCCTCTAATTTTCATGAGACTCCGTCGTGCATCTTATTTTCTATTTAGTGAAGAAGTTGAGTGATCGGTTATGGATGATAACAGAAAAACAGTCGAATGTGGACAAGGCTGGCCTGATAAGACTGAAATGAAGTATGCTTTTGGTTGTGTAATAATTTTCCAGCTGTGTTCTAGTTTAAGAAAACGTCCAACATGACATTCCTAGCTTTACTCAGTCACACATTTCATACAGGTAGTATTTTTCAGATGACACAAGTTAGAAGGGGTTGCTAACACTTCAGAAGAGAAGATCAGAATTCAAAGTGACCTTGATAAATTGAAGAAACAGCGTGAACCAGATGAAATACTAGCTAGCCTCAGGTCCTACATGGGGGGGAAGTCTAAGCTAGAATTCATCACTCATTTATTTATTCATTCATCAAATATTTATTAAATGCCTACTATGTGCCAGCCACAAGCTGAATATCATTTAACACAAATGTATTTTTAGTTTTGAAATCTGCCCTCTCCTTTAATGCATGACTGGCCCCTTTAGGAAATCAATCCCTTTCAAAATTGCATGTTCTTACATTGTGCAAAACCAATAGATTTAGAAAGGAAAATACAAGCACCTCAAGAAATACCAGCATCATACTGAGATTGTGTGTGTGTGTATAGGCTTTTTTTAAAGTTTATAATGCATTGATTTTATTGTGTCCATTTCTGTGTTTATTGAAACACTGCTTGACTGGTTCAGTGATGTCATTTTTTTTTATCTGCAAAGTATTTGTATCTGGGCTGTGGTCAAGATTCACAAGAAAACAAAAACCATTTTGATTACATTTCTCCTTCATTTATATACTACAAAACCCAGGCATGCCTTTGTTTACAAGAATACTGATTGATTGATTAAAGTATAGTTGACACACAATGTTATATCAACTTCAGGTGTACAATATCGTAGTTCAACAACAGTGTATGTTCTGTTGTGCTCACAAGTGTAGCTGCCATCTGTCACCATACTGTGGCTATTACAATGACATTGACTTATATTCCCTATGCTGTACCTTTTATCCTCCTTGCTTATTCCTTTCATAACTGAAAGCCTGGACCTCCTACTTCCTTTCAACCATTTTGCCCATCCCCCCTCTACCCATTTGTTCTCTGTATTTATAGATCTGTTTCTGGCTTTTTGTTGCTTTTTTGTTTGTTTTAGATTCCCCATAACTAGAATCATATGGTATTTGTCTTTCTCTATTTCATTTAGCATAATACTCTCTAGCTCAACCATGTTATTGCAAATGGCAAGATCTCATTTTTCTTTATAGCTCCATTGTGTATATAAATATACATTTATATTTTTATATTCCACTGTATCTGTAAATACCAGATCTTCTTTATCCATTTATCTATCCATGGACCCTTAAGCTATTTCCATATCTTGGCTATTATAAATAATGCTACAATGAATGTAGAGATCATATTAGTGTTTTCATTTTCTTGGGTCAATATCCAGTAGTGGAATTACTAGTTCACATGGTATTCCTATTTTTAATTTTTTGAGGAACTTCCGTACTACTCTCCAGTGGTTGCAAAAATTTATATCTCTGCCAGCACTATATGAGGTTTCCCTTTTCTCCACATCCTCACCAACACTTGTTGTTTCTGTTCTTTTTAATACCAGCTATTCTGACTGGTGTGAGATAGTATGTCATTGTGGCTTTGATTTGTATTTCCCTGATGATTAGTGATATCAAGCATCTTTTCACATTTCTGTTAGCCATCTGTAAGTCTTCTTTGGAAAAATTCCCACTCTAGAAAAATCCTTGGCACATTTTAAGTTGGATTATTTTAGTTTTTTCATGTTGAGTTGTATAAGTTCTTATATTTTTTACATATCAACCCATCATTGGATATATTGTTTGCAAGTATCTTTTTCTATTCAGTAGGTTGCCTTTTTATTATTTTTTATTTTCTAAATTTTTTGAATTCCAGTGTAATATTAGTCTAAGTATGTAATATGGTGATTCAACAAATCCATACATTACTCAGTGCTCCTCATAATAAGTGCACTCTTAAGCATTTTCATTTTGTCAGTGGTGTTCTTTGCTGTGCAAAAGGTTTCTTTTGTGTATGTTGTCCTGGTAATTTATTTTTGCTTTTGTTTCCCTTGGCTAAGGAGACAGATCCATAAATATGTTGCTAAGGCTGATGTCCAAGAGATTACTGCCTGTGTTTTCTTCTATAACTTTTATGGGTTTTAGGTCTCAAATCTATTTTGAGTTTATTCTTGTGTATGGTGTTAGGAAGTGGTCCAGTTTCAATTCCTTTACATGTAGCTGTCCAGTTTTCCCAACACCACTTATTAAGGGGACTATCTTTTCCCCACTGTATATTCTTGAATATTTTGTATACATCAATTTACCATATAAGCATGGGTTTATTTCCGAACTCTCTATCCTGTCTCATTGATCTTTGTATCTTTTTTTATGCCAGTACCACAATGTTTTGATTGCTGTAGTTCTGTATTATATCTCGAAAATTTGGTATTGTGATACCTCCAGCTTTGTTCTTTCTCAAGATTGCTTTTGGTATTCAAGGTCTTTGTGGTTCCATACAAATTTTAGGATTATTTGTTCTAGTTCTGTGAAAAATACTATTGGTATTTTGATAGGGACGGCATTTAATCTGGATTGCTTTGGGTAATCTTTTCAAAAGTGAGTCACTTTCAGGAGTCAAAATAAATCATATTTAATGTTTAATTTTGGATTATCATAAGGTTATGTTGCAAAGGTATTTTACTGATTCAGTCTTTGTCTGCTCAAGTCAGGAATACTCAATTCACTTTTTAAAATGTGATTCCAGTAGTGTCCTACCCTTGTTTCCACCCTGGCTGCCTTAAAGAAAAGTAATCATGCATCCTGGTTTGATTGGGACAGGTTACACCTGCTGTGCCAGCATAATTATTAATGTCTTTTACTCTAGAAGTGATCAGTTTAAACGGTAAATTATGTGATTCCTCCTAGTTTGAAGTGTCTCTTCCCTTGTACCCACGCACTGCATCTTTTGACGGGGTGAAATAAAATGCAATTCCTTAAGAAGCTGGCTGGACACCAGGGGAGACATAAATACCAACAGATGCTTTGAGGGGAAAGCGAAGACCTCAAGGATGAACAGACTTCACACAAAGGTGTACATAAAAGGGAGCTAGTACTCGAGAACCCATTAAAGCTGTCAAATTTGAGAACATTGACAGCAAAGCCTAATTAACAACTTATCAGACACAGTTCATCTTTGAGCAAAAACCACTTTAGATAGGTATATTCAGTTTGAAAAACATGCTCCAGAGACAAAACAGGCAGAAATGATAATAGTATATGCTAACAATACCCATAAGTAATGAATACCTATATATAATGAAAAATATTTTTATTATTTTTCCAGCCTTTCCACCATTCCTTTAAGATAGACAATGTGTACGTTTTTCTGGTAGCTAATACTTTGTAACTGTTCTGCACAGGTTATATTTTTCATAATGTTTTTCTCCTCTCAATTTTGTAACTTTAGATGTGAGGAAATAAAGAGTTAAATTTTTAAACAGCCACTGATATACTCTCTAAAGCAATTATTCCTTCTGTCACCAAGAGATAAATGTACAACCACAAGACGTTACAAATGTGCTCCTCTAGACTCTAATACAAATTACTGTCAGACCACACCATTTAAAGTCTTCCTCCTCTTATTTAGTAAAGCCAATTTCTTTTGATTCCTTTTACATATAAAGAAGAAAATATCTTGCTCTGGTGATTGTTGAACGCATTTTAACAATTTTTAACCCTTTTAAAATAACATTCACTGTTTAGTAACTCTTAACCACATTCAGTACTGAGATTCACAGACATTCTGGAACGAGTCGATGGAGAAGAGAGCCTCTGGTATTGTATGAGTTTTCTGCCATCTGTTAGGATTTCAGAAAGTACCTCAATCAATGGAAGGAACTCTAAAGTTAGTACTAATGCCAAACAAACCTCATGAAGAATTTCAAGTGCAAAAATTGGAGTATAAGTTTATTTCCATTATGGTCTCATCCCAAGAAGAAATGATCTCCGGTCATTCGGAGCATATGAATATGCTTAGAGATTGTGAGCACCTGCATACATGTAAGTTTGTGACTTTGCACTATAATTTTTTCAGGTCCTTGGGCCCATGGAAAGGAATTCTAACTAGCAACTCATACTTGGGAAGGTGAAATTAAAAACTGAACTACTTGGCAGCATATAGACCCTGCAATGGAGCCATGAATTAGGCTAAGGGCTATGCAAGTTTGGGAGAGAGCACTGGCTTTTTCAAGTGAAGAACTCCAGTCCATAAAGTGGAGAGTAGAATGTAGAAAAGCAGAGCAAAGAAGTGGTTTGACATAAGGCTAAAAGACTGACCAGTCCTTAGACACGTTTACAGACTAGGCTTGGTCTCCCAGCGCTGGTTCTAGCCCCAGACATTCACTCTAACTACCAATCCCCTGTAATTATTATATCTTAAGCTCTCTTGTTTTGCTTTTTCAGCTAAAAAAAATTCTAGGGGAAAAAGGTGAAGTTTTTAAGTGTATAAGTACATGTGAATCAGAGAAATTGTCATGAGTACAAAGTAGAATTAGTTTGTTGAAATTAATGAGAAATGGTTAAATACTGTGCCAAACACTTAGAAAATCTGGCTTTGAGACAATTTCTCATGAAAAAATCTTCTCTGTACTTGATTGAGAAAACTTTCACCAAGTTTAGAATAGGGACCACAAGGCCTTGGCCTTTCTACTCTCAGATAATTTGCACATTGATAAGATGTAACATTGGAAGGAAACAGATATATGGAATATTCTGCAAGTCATGTTTTAAGGAAAATTATATCTACTTTCTACTTTATTGTATTTCTCCTAGATATTAGAAAACACTTGGGGCATCTGGGTGGCTCAGTCAGTTAAATGTCTGACTCTTGATCTCAGCTCAGTTTTGGTCACAGAGTCATGAGTTCTAGTCCTGAGTTGGAGGGCTCGCCTAGTGTGGAGACTACTTAAAAAAAAAGGGGGGGGGGAAGGGAAGAAAGAAAAAGATGAAAAAGATACTGGAAAAAACCACTTCTCAGTGTCCTAAATAGGAAGAGTTTTATTTCAGTAGTATTTCAGTCATTCATAAAAGAGAAAATAACTCGTCTTTTTTGAAAATAGCCAAAAGATCATTTCCTCTGAGTTTGGGCTATGAAGAAAAGTTCTTTTTGGTATCCCCTCATAGTTCTGTTGATGAATATTATTTTATTAGAATTTTGAGACAACCAAAACAAACAGCAAAGACCCAAAACCCAATATATATGCATCTAATTATGACCTAAAATTAACTAAAGTTAACTTAATGCTACCAAATCATATGCTTAAAAGAGTTAAAGTGGTGAATTTTGTTATGCACTATAAGAAAATAACTCAAGTTAAAAATAAAAAAGGCTTTGTTTAAAAAAGAAAAATCGGGGTACCTGGTCGGCTCAGTTGATTAGGTATCTACCTACTGCTCAGGCCATGATCCCAGTGTCCTGGGATCAAGCCGTCTGTCAGCACCCTGCTCAGTGGAAAGCCTGCTTCTCTCTGTCCCTCTGCCCCTAAGCACCCCCTCATGCTCTCTCTCTCTCTCTCTCTCTCAAATAAATTTTAAAAAAGAGTCTTTTTAAAAAATAAAAGAAAAAATATTTGACTTGTTTTTGCTTCTTTTTTTTTATTTTTTATTTTATTTTATTTTTTTTTTATTTGACAGAGAGAGAGAGATTACAAGTAGGCAGAGAGGCAGGCAGAGAGACAGAGAGAGGAGGAAGCAGGCTCCCTGCTGAGCAGAGAGCCCGATGCGGGCCTCGATCCCAGGACGCTGAGATCATGACCTGAGCCGAAAGCAGAGGCTTTAACCCACTGAGCCACCCAGGCGCCCAACTTGTTTTTGCTTCTTAAAATTCTGAATTTTAGAGACAACTGATTGTGAAAATAAGTAATCTAATTAATTAGGGCCCAAATAGAGAAAGAAAGAAGGCATCCATAATCCAGGTTTTCTAAAAGGAATAGGCTAAGGCCAGAGTAGTACAGGCCTTTAAAAATTGGTTAGTGTTATGTTAGAAATGCATTTTAAATAAAACAAGCTTAGTCCTCAACCCATCTTTATTTTTGAGGTCTTTGTTAAAATTAGAGAGAGAAAAGAAAGGACCAGGTGAAAAGAAGAGGAGACAAGTGATAATTAAGAGTGGACCAAATTGATTTGTGAAGAGTCAAAAGCCCTTCGCTATAGTGATTGCTTAGCTATAACTGCAGTGATAGGACTCTTAGTTTTATGGTTTTTTTTTTTAAAGAAAAGTTATTGGCACATGAAAGAATTAAGCAATAATCCCTGCTTAAGTGTTAGAATTATGGTTAGGATGCTCTCAAGTAAACAAATGTCTCCTTACCCCTATAAAGAATGGCATTTTTCAAGAGACAAGATAGCATCAGAACCATATTTAGTAAAATATTTTCTTGTTTCTTCCTCTTACTAGACTGTCACATGTGGAGGGAATTCAGGTATCCTTTATACAGTGCAAGCCAATATGTTCAATTTCTCTACTAAAAAATGTATGCAGTAGGAATTAATTCAGCTATATTTACATTTATGGACTATTTAATGGGCCTATGATCCCTCTCTATGCTGCTCTGCAGGGCCAGTCTCATGCACTTTGTTCATTCATTGTTCTGCCACAAACAACTCTTTCCTCTTGCTTGGTCTCCATCAAGTATCAAGCAAGACAGCATCAGTTAAAATATGAAGGTAATAAGAAACCACCAACTGCCAGACAGTTGTATAAGCAGTAGGTTTGTTTCCTCAGAAAAAAAGTGGCAGATAGGGGCTCTATTTCAGAGAATGTTTTATTTCTAAAAGTTTATAACAAAATATTTTCTTCCCCGTTTTGTAGAAAAAAAGGCAAAAAATGTGAAAAAACGAGGCTTTGCTTTTATTTTATATGTTTTAGTGACTTGCTGACCTGATCCCAAAGACAAAGATAAAAAGCTTAGATTAAGGTTCTAGATAATAAAGGCTTTGCCTGGTTTCTCTCCTACCCGGGTGGCACATTTGGTTAAGCATGACTCTTGGTTTCAGCTCAGGTTGTGATCTCAGAGTCCTGAGCTCAAAGTGGTAAGATTGAGCCCCCCATCGGGCTCCACAATCAGCACAGAGTCTGCTTAAGCCTCTTTCTCCCTCTCCATCTGCCCCTCCCTGCTGCTCTCTCTCTCACCCTTTCTCTCTCTCTAAAATAAATAATACAATTTTTTTCAAGAATTATTTTTCGTATTTGAGTTTCTATTCCAATTACAAGTAAGTTCTGTAGTTTACAAAATGTGAAGGATAAGTTCTCTTTTCTTTGAAATGGATAGCCTCTTCTGCCACTTAATAAAAATGTACCTTCTCCCAAATAATTGATAAACCGTCTTTCATATATTAAAGTACACATGGACTGATCCCATAGGTACTGATCCCATGTGTACTGGGATCTCTATTCTGACTCATTTTTCTGATGTATTACATTCACCAGGACCTCCAAAAGAAATTGAATTATAATAATGGTGTACATTTTTACTTTTATTTTTAACTTTTCACCATTTAGAATATTTGCTCTTAATTTTGCACAAGTAATATTTTCCCAAGTGAATCTGTTGTATTTATTGAAAAATTTTTGAGTATAGTTGACACACAATGTTAGTTTCAAATGTACAACATAGTGATTCAACTTCTCCATATATTATGCTACATTCACCCACAAGTGTAGCTACCATGTGTCATCATGCAACACTATTACAGTAATATTAACCTATATTTTCTATACTGTACCTTTTATTCCTGTAACATAGTCAGTCCATAACTGGAAGCCTGTATCTCCCATTCCTCTTCACCAATTTTGCCCCAAGTCGCCCATTCCTCTCACCTCTGACAACTATCAGCTTCTTCTCTGTAATTATAGGGCTGATTCTGCTTTTTGTTTGTTTATTCATTTTTTTCTCAATTCCATATATGAGTAAAATCATATGGTATTTGCCTTTCTCAGTCTTATTTCACTTAACATAATACTTTCTAGGTTCATCCATGTTGTCATAAAGGGCATGATTGCATCCTTTTTATGGCTGTGTAATATTTCTTTGCGTGTGTGTGTGTGCACGTGCGCATGTGCACACACACATGCACCACAATTTTTTTTTAAAGACTTTATTTATTTATTTCACAGAGGGAGAGAGATCACAAGGAGGCAGAGAGGCAGGCAGAGAGAGAGAGAGGAGGAAGCAGGCTCCCGGCTGAGCAGGGAGCCCAATGCAGGCCTCGATCCCAAGACGCTGAGATCATGACCTGAGCCAAAAGCAGAGGCTTTAACCCACTGAGCCACCCAGGCGCCCGCACCACAATTTTTGTACCCATGAATTTATTAGATGCTTAGGTTGCTTTTAAATATTGGCTATTATAAGTAATGCTACAATGAACATAGGAGTGCATATATCTTTTTGAAATAGTGTTTTAGTTTTCTTTGTGTCAATACCCAGTAATGGGATTATTGGACCATACAGTATTTGTTTTTAATTTTTTAAATTTTTTTACTGTTTCCCACAGTGGTTGCACAAATTTGCATTCCCACTTATAGTGCACAAAATTCTTCTTTCTACACATCCTGGCCAATACTTGTTTCTTATGTTTTTGATTTTAGCTCTTCTGAAAAGCATGAGGAGGTAACTCATTATGGTTTTGATTTGCATTTCCTTATTTATTTGTGATGTTGAGCATCTGTATGTCTTCTTGGAAAAATGTCTATTTATGTCCTCTGCCCATTTTTTAACTAGATTGTTTGTGGTTTTTGGTGTTAAGGTGTATATAGTCTTTATAGTTTTTAGATACTAGCCTCTTATCAGATGTATCATTTACAAATATCTTTTTCTCTTCAGTAGTTTGCCTTTTTGTTTTGTGATGGTATCCTTCACTGTGCAAAAGATTTTTAGTTTGATGTCCTCCCAATAGTTAATAGTTTATTGGGAGCACACCTAGAAAAATGATGTTACAGCTGAAATCTGAGAAATGACTGCCTGTGTCCCCCTCTAGGATTAGTATGGTTTCATTCTCATACATAGGTCTTTAAATATATTTGTGGTTTATTTTTGTGTTGATGGTAGCAAGTAGTCCAGTTTCATTCTTTTATATGTGGCTGTCCAGTTTTCTCAGTACTATTTATTGAAGAGGCTGTCTTTTCCCTGTTGTGTATCCTTGCTTTCCTTGCCATAAATTAATTGACCATATAGTCATGGATTTATTTCTGGGTCCTCTATTCTGTTTTATTGATCTATTTCTGTGATTGTTTTTATTTCTGATCTGTTTCTGTGCCAGTGCCATATTGTTTTGATTACTCTAGACTTTTGGTGTATCTTGAAATCTGGGATTGTGATATCTCCAGCTTTGTCCTTTCTCAAAATTGCTTTGGGTGTTTGAGGTCTTTTGTGGTTCCATACACATTTTAGGATTATTAGTTTTAGTTCTGTGAAAAAATACTATTGGCTTGGTAGGGATTACACTGAATCTGTAAATTGCTTGGGTAATATAGATATTTTAATACTAATTCTTCAACCCATGAACATGGAATGTCTTTCCATTTGTTTGTATCATCCTCAATTTCTTTCATCAGTGTTTATATTTTTCAGAGTACAAGTTTTTCACCTCCTTGGTTTAGTGTATTCCTAGGTATTTTATCCTTTTTGTTGAAACTGTAAATGGAATTGTTTTCTTAATTTCTCTTGTGTTTATTCATTATAGTATATAGAAATCCTACAAAGTTCTGGTACTAATGTTGGTATTCTGCAACTCCAGAGAATTTATTTATTTATTCTAGTGGTTTTTTATTGTTGTTGGTTTTTTTTTGTTTTTGGAGTTTTTTGTTTTGTATTTTTGGTGGAGTCTTTAGAATTTTCTATGTATCATGCCATGCCATTTGTAAATAATGGCAGTTTAGCTTTTTCTTTACCTATTTGGATGTCTCTTATTTCTCTTGTCTGATTTCTGTGGCTAGGACTCCTAGTATTATTTTGAATAAAAGTGATTAGAGCAGACCTCCTTGTTTTGTTCCTGATCTTAGAAGAAAAGCTCTCAGTTTTTCACCATTCAGTATGATGTATGCTGTGGGTTTGTCATATATTGGCTTTATTACATTGAGGAATGTTCCCTCTAAGCTCACTTTGTTGAGCTTTTATCATGAATTGATGCTGAATTTTGCCAAATTCTTTTTCTGCATCCAATCAGGTGATTATAAAATTTTTATCTTTCTTGTTCTTGATGTGTATCACATTGATTGATTTGTGAATATTGAACCATCCTTGCATCCCCAGGATATATCCCATTCGAATGTGATAAATTTAATGTCATGTTGAATTCAGTTTGCTAATATTTTTTTGAGGATTTTTGCATCTCTGTTCTTGAGAGATACTGGCCTGTAGTAGTTGTTTTTTGTTTTCTTTTTTGTTTTGTTTTTTTGTAGTGTCTTTGTCTGGTTTGGGTATCAGAGAAATGCTGGCCTCATAGAATGTACTTGGAAGCTTTTCTTCCTCTTCTGTTATTTGGAATAGTTTGAGGAGAATAGGTATTATGTCCTCTTTAAATGGTTGGTAGCATTGACCTGTGAATCCATAGTGTCCTAGATTTTTATTTTTTGGTAGTTTAGATTACCAATTCCATTTCATTACTAGTAATAGTCTGTTCAGATTTTCTATTTCTTCCTGATTCATTTTGGGAAGATTGCATGTTTCTAGGAATTTATCCATTTCTTCTAGGTTGTCCAATTTTTTGGAATATAACTTTTTATAATTCTTTCTTATAATCCTGATTATTTCTGTGATGTTGGTTATTCTCTTTTGTTTCTGATTTTATTTATTGCATCCTTTCTCCTTTTTTCTTGATGAGTATGGCTCTAAGGTTTTAACAAGCAAGGTTTTGTGTTTTCAAAGATCCAGTTATTGGTATTGTTGATTTTTTTTTCTTCTCTTTTTTGGTTTTCTTTTCTTTCTTTTTTTTTGTCTCTATGTCATTCATTTTTCATATGATCTTTTTTTATTTCCTTCATCTACCTATCTTGAGCTTTGTTTGTTCTTCTTATTGTATGTCCATTAAGAGTTTTTTCTTGTTTCCTGAGGTGGTCCTGATTTCTTTGTGTTTTCTCTCTTAGGACTGATTCCACTGCATCCCAAAGATTTTGGACTATTGTGTTTTCATTTGTCTCTATGTAGTTTCTTAAATTCTTTGATTGTTCCATTGACCCATTGGTGGAGTATCATATTTAGCTTCCACATGTTTGTAATTTTTCTAGTTTTTTTCTTGTAATTAATTTCTAGTTTCATACCATTGTGATTGGAAAATATGCATGGTTTTGTGGTATGACATGATCTTTTCCGGAAAATGTTCCAAGTGCTTTTGAAAAGAATGTGTATTGTGTTTTAGGGGGTAGAATGTTCTGTATTCTGTATCTGTTATGTTCATCTGGTCTAATGTATTATTCAAAGATACAGTAAAGCTATACATTCTTTAAAATTTTTTTTGCTTCTCCCATATTTTGTATATGCTATCATATTTTAAATATTTTTATTCATAATTTACTTATGTCTGATTATAGCTATTTCTTTTCCAATTAAAAAAGTCCTTTTAACTTTTCTTATAAGGCTGGGTTAGTGGTGATAAACTCCTTTAACTTATGTTTGTCTGAGAAACTCTTTATCTCTGCTCAAATTTAAATAATAACATTGCTGGGTAGAGTATTCTTGGTCATAGGCTTTTCCTTTCAGCTCTTTGAATATATTGTGCCACTTTCTCCTAGACTGCAAAGTTTCTGCTGCAATATTAACTGATAGCTTTATAGGGTTTCCCTTGTAGGTAAATTTTGCTTCTTTCTAGCTGATTTTAAATTTTCTCTTTATTTTTATCCTTTGACATTTTAATTATTATGTGTCATGGTGCAAACTTCCTTGACTTCATCTTGTTTGGCACTCACTGTGCTCCTTGAGCCTGGATGTCTATTTTCTTCTCTAGGCTGAGCTATTATTTCTTCAGGTAAATTTTCTGCCCTTTTTTCTTCTGGGATCCCTATAATGTGACTGTTTGTTCACATGATGTTGTCCAAGAAATCCCTTAACCTATACTAATTTTTAAAAATTCTTTTCTCTCTTTGTTGTTCACTTTTAGTGCTTTCCATGATCCTGTCTTCCAGATTGCTGGTACATTCTTCTGTATCTGTTAATCTACTGTCGATTCCCTCTAGTGTTTTCTTTTTATTTAAGTTATATATTAAACTCTTTTTTATATCTTCTCTCTCTCTATTGAAGTTCTCACTGATTTCTTCAACTCTTTCTCTCTAGCCCAGGGAAGAACTTTACAGTCACTACTTTAAATTCTTTATGAGGTAAATTGCTTATCTTTCTTTGATTTAATTCCTTTTCTAAAGTTTTGTCCTGTATTTTCTTTTGGAGCATATTCCTTTGTCTCCATGTTTTGCTTGACTTTCTGTGTTTGCTTCTATGGATTAAATGAAACAGCTACTTTACCTAAATTTGAAGAAGTGGTCTTGTGTATGGTCATCCCCTATGTGGGATTTTGTATGCTTAAAATTTTTCACTGACTGGTGGAGCTGGTTGACCTGGCCTTGGGGGTCTGACAGCTCTCCACATAGTGGGGGCCCTTGAAGAACAACTGAAGCTGAAGTGGGCACAGATTAGTGTTGTCCCTGAGCTCTCCACACAGCAGGTGCAAGCCAGAGTGTCCTGAGATTGTACATATAGAGGGAACTTTGGCAGAATAGCTGATGCTAAAGTGGGTGTTATCCAGGGTGTCCCAAGGCTCTCTGTTGCCCAAATAATCTTTACCTGATTTAATATGATTCCTTTATCTGATTCAAAAATCACCTTTGATAATTTTGTGTAGTCTTAGTTAATAGGAAACTACAAATCACAACTCGATATGGACCAGGAGTCTTCTATAAGGAAGAAAAAATCAAATGAACCTAAAAATAGTTGTGTTTATTCAAAAAGTTTGCTATAAACAGTGTTTCTCTTTCTCTGTCCTGAAAAGGAAGATAGAAAATATTTACAAGTCCATAAATTTGAAAATAAATCATTACCTGACTTATTAGGCTAAGTCAAAGTCCTAAATAAAATGAAATTTGTCTATGCTGCATGCATGATCAAAAATTATAGATCCTTTAGTCTGACCAAGATCAGTTACATAATTTGTGTAGCCAAATGTAAAATGAAAATGGAGGGTCCCGTATTCAAAAAGGGAAATACGTACGATGAAAGTTATAAAAATAAAAAATATTTTCCTTTTTCCCCGACAAGCTCTTTCTTGACCTGTCATAGAGTTTTTATTTACTATTTAAGGACCTGCTCTTGGGGACATGGCAATACTTATGGCCAAATGCAGATCCTCACAGGCAACCAAGAACTGGGCTGTGATCTGGCCCATAGGGATGCCCATCAGCTTCTAGGCTCCCTACCCAGCCAGTCCCATCCAAATGTGTCAAGACTTTCTTTACCCATTAAATGGTCTTGGCACAATTGTTGAAAATCATTTGGTCACAGTTGTATGAATTTATTTCTGGACTCTCAATTCTATTCCATAGACATATATCTATAATGTCAGTATAACACAAAACAGTGTTTTTCCTGTAGCTTTACTGCAAGTTTTGAAATCAGGAAGTGTGTGTCTTCCAACTTTGTTTTCCTTTTCAAGATTGTTTTGACTTTTTAAGGACACCTTCCATATGAATCTGAGAATTCCCTGTTCCATTTCTTCAAGAAGGGCCATTGGAATTTTGATAGGAAGTGTATTGAAAATATATATTGCTTTGGAGAGTAATGACAGTATGACAGTATTGAGTCTTCCAATTCATGAACAAAGATATGTTTCCTTGTATTTAGTTCTACTTAAATTTCTTTCAGCAATGTTTTGTAGTCTTCAGTGTGTAAATCTTTTATCACATTTTTCCAAGGTATTTTACTCCATTGGATTGGCTGCTATTGTGTTTACTTAACAGAAACATTGCTAAATTTATTATCTTTAGTAGACTTTTGCATGTGGATTTCTGGTATTTTTTATATATAGGATCAGATCAACTGGAAATAGAGATAGTTTTACTTATTTCCTTCCAATTTGGCTGCCTTTGTTTCCTGTTTTTGCCTGATTGATCTGGCTAGAATTTCAAAGACAATGTTTAATAGCAGTGGTAAAAGTAGGCATCCGTGTCTTGTTCCTGTTCTTAGAGAAAAAGCTTTCATTCTTTCACTGCTAAGTATGATATGAGCTGTGAGTTTTCTATAAGTGCTTGTTATTGTGTTGAGGAAGGGCCCTTCTTGGTTTTGGTTTAGTTTACTCTTCTTTTTCTACTTCCTTAAGGTGTAGAGTGAGATTATTGATCTTTGTTTATATTTTAAATTTATTTGTTTATTCCAACAGTTGTCTGTCTTCTTTCTTAAGTTCTTTCTCTCAATGGTTTTTGGATCCTCCAAATACTCACTAGAGTTCAGACAGCCACAGGGTACCTTAGAAAGTGGCAGTATCAAAAGTGGTGTTGTGGACCAGCTGCAGAGCTGCCAACAAGTCACCAGTAACCTATCTGACAGTGGAAGAAAGTGTCTCTATTCCTAGACCCCTCAAATGCAAAGATGAGACTACCAGCCTTTCTGTTTACAGAGCGGAGAGAACTCAGCCAACCTACCTGATACAGATTTCCCTGTAGCTTCTTGAGGCATCTGGGTGGCTCAGTTGGTTAAACATCTGCCTTTGGCTCAGGGATCAAGCCCTGCATGGGGCTCCTTGATCAGTGGGCAGTCTGCTTCTCCCCCTGCCTGCCATCCCCCATGCTTGTTCTCTCTCTGTGTCAAAGGAATAAATAAAATCTTAAGGGAAAAAAATATTTCCCTGTAGCTTCTCAAATACTAAGTCAATATACATTCTGGAGATAGTCACATGGATATCCGTATGTGAAAATTAGTATAAATATTTTATCCGATTATTGCTTCAGGGCTCTTTTCAAATGGTCTACATGCTATTGTCCATTCCAGACAGGAAAAATTTAGTGCAATCCTCTTCATCCAGACCTAAAAGAGCTTGAAGTTTCTAGGGCTCCATCTCTCCATACCTCTATCAACCTAGTGGCTGCTGACTCAGAAAAGGTTACCTGAACTGGAGTTAAGAATATAGGGTAGGGGCGCCTGGGTGGCTCAGTTGGTTAAGCAACTGCCTTTGGCTCAGTTCATGATCCTGGAGTCGTGGGATTGAGTCCCCCATCGGGCTCCCAGCTCCACGGGGAGTCTGCTTCTTCCTTTGACCTTCTCCCCTCTCATGCTCTCTCTTACTTTCTCTCTCTCTCTCTCAGAAAGAAAGAAAGGAAAGAAAGAAAGAAAAAGAATGAATATAGGGCAGTAGTCATGTGTTTTAGCTACCATTTTCCCATTATTTAAAAATATATATATTTTGGTAATTTTCTTACCTCTGAAGGACAGTTTTGTTGTCATGCAGCCATTCTTTTTTATTGTAATGCAATAGAGTTTTAGATGGGAAATATAATCAACATACAGAAATTTCATACGTAGATAACTTTTCAAGTATTCATCTCACCTTATATATATAATACAATCATCACACTGCATAAAATAAATGGGTATTAGTATCATTTGCTCCAGAAAAACAATGATTTGGGTTTGTTTGCTATAGCCAAATTATTTCTTTCAACCCATGAGCAAACAAGCAAACTGCACTTTGGAAGACCAATTCCAAAAACAGAATTGGGAAGTGCAGAATATCCCCAGCATATTTTCTCCATGAAGAATGCAAAGCTTCACCTCTTTATCTTCTGCAAATAAAAAAAAAGCCACAAAAAATACTTCAAGTGAAACTTCAGAATACACATTAGTCAGAAAAATTTACCCAAAGTTATCAGAACTAGTTACTGTAACTTAAATATATATTGTCTTGTAATCTTAATAACCTTTGTTATAAGTCAAATGATTCTCAAATGGCATTTATTTTTCAGTAAGTAACAATAAATGGTTTGTTACAAGCCCTCTCCCCAAGGTATTTTTAAAGCAGTTAATAAAGATACTGCACACACTTCAAAAAAATCTATTGCAAAGGACATTTTTCACTAAAAATGTTTCTCTTTAGTTTTCTAATTTTTAATTATAAACAACGAGCTAATGTCCCAACTCTCTCTGCTATAACCTACATTTTATTGATCAACAACATCAAAATATTAAAGACTTACTCCTCATAACTCATTATACTTCACGAGAGCAATAATTTTGGGCTTATCTCAAATCATGTTTGCAAATATGCATTAAACCTGTAATAGTTTTACCCTTTTGCTTACAAGAACTCAGAAGCCACACATTTGGGGCACCTGAGGGCTCAGTGGGTTAAGTGTCTGCCTTCCACTCAGATCATGATGTCAGTGTCCTGGGATCAAGCCCCGCCTTGGGGGCTCAGAGCTCCCTGAGCTCCCCACTCAGAGGGGAGACTGTTTCTCCCTCTCCCTTTGCCCCTCCACTCGTGCTCTCTCTCTCAAATAAATAAAATCTTTTTTAAAAAGCCACACCTTTGTCATATCCGTCTAATAAAATGTCTCACCAGCTAAAGATAGATGGTAAGTAACAATTCAGGAAGTTGCTACAAGTAGTAGTATATTTTTTTATTTGTACTTTGTTGAACTGTCTTACAGTTTTCAAATACTTGTTTTTATTTTTCTAGGGTGTTCATCTTTTTTTAAAAGATTTTATTTATTTATGAGAGAAAGAGTGCAAATGAGAGAGTGAGAGAGAGCCCGAGCAGGGGGGAAGGGCTGAGGGAGAAGCAGACTCCCCGCCAAGCAGGGAGCCTATCAAGGGACTCCATTCCAGGACCCAGGGACCCTGGGATCATGGCCTGAGCTGAAGGCAGATGCTTAACTGACTGAACCACCCAGGTGGTTCACCTTTGACAAAGAAGAGAAATAAAACTGTTCTGCAGTTACACTAGTAACCCATGATAAGACCTAAGTGGGAATTTTTGCTTGTGTAGTTTTATAATGTTCAAATTCTGATTATAAATTTTATTTTATTGTATTTTTTTTAAAGATTTTATTTATTTATTTGACACAGAGAGAGAGATTACAAGTAGGCAGAGAGGCAGGCAGAGAGACAGGGAGAGGAGGAAGCAGGCTCCCCGCTGAGCAGAGAGCCGGATGCGGGCCTCGATCCTAGGATGCTGAGATCATGACCTGAGCCGAAAGCAGAGGCTTTAACCCACTGAGCCACCCAGGCGCCCCTGATTATAAATTTTAAAATAAAAAGGCACTCTCAGTTATAACCAACTGTGTCATCACCTACATGTACTTAACAGTCTTTAAAAAATTGGTTTTAATTCCTAGTGAATTGCTTGCCAATAGTTATAATCGTAATGATATTACTTTATGAACCTACTTGCTATTTTTCTTCATTAATGACACAGTTGGGTAGTATATTCCAAATTTCACTTGGAAATGCAACTTTGGCTGAAAATTCCAGTGTGCTACTAGTGCCACATTTCACAATGAACATAGGATAGCCTACTGTACAGAGTTCAGATTTCATCCACAGTTTCCCTACATCATATATCAGCTAACAAGTTCACGTGGACATATTATACAACAACTTTATTTTTAATAACATAAGTTTAGTATTTATTTTCACTGGGAATTTAAAAAAAACAAAGAATTATAAAGAATTTATAATGTTCATAAGCCTACCACTAACTTTATATTTCAGTCTATATCTCTTCATAAATATATACAAAGAGCCCACCACAATTGAGATCATATTACATGACTTCTTTTGAAGGCTACTTTCTATACCACATATACCTTGCAGAATTTTTTAAGATATTGGTGCTTTGTATAACTTCAAATTGAACTTCCACATAGATATAATAGTAATTATACTCGCATTCCATGCCCAGAATAATAAATTCATTTCTTACAGATATTCACATTGCTCCTTGAATTTTATTAAGGTATTTTTAAGTATATATTTTTTAAGTAATTGGTAAGAAATTAGTATGCTAATGACTTAAACTCATAATAGATATAGCCTTAAAAGCCTTTTAGTTGTTTTTAATTATTAGACTCCAATTTTAAGAAAGAGACCATGAACCAGCTGGGTTGAGCTATATATAGAAGCTTGTTTTGTTTTATTTTTCAAAGGAACACTTAGGTATTTCTAAATGATTGAAAGTATTTAAAACCTCAGTAACATAAAAGTGAAAAAGTAGCATTCATAAGTAGACAGTAATATTTTGTTTTGCATCTAATGGATTCAAATATTTCTTTTTATAAGAGGTATTTAGATATTAACCGTAGTCCATTAAGAGGCTCACCTGAAAACTTTTCTTCATCCTCAGAGCCTAACACAAAAAATTTGTTGGTCCCACTGTTGTTTCTGCTTTTATTGATAAAATTGATAAGAAAATATTCTTTTGGGACACCTGGGTGGCTCAGTTGGTTAAGCAGCTGCCTTCAGGTCATGATTCCAGGGTCCTGGGATCGAGTCCCATATTGGGCTCCTTGCTCGGCAGGGAGCCTGCTTCTCCCTCTGTCTCTGCCTGCCTCGCTGCCTACTTGTGATCTCTCTCCCTCTCTGTCAAATAAATAAATAAATAAAATCTTTTAAAAAAGAAAGAGAAAATATTCTTTCTGCTTCACTTTATTGCTCTTCAATAACTTGGGGAAGTTAACGTATATTTTAGTCATCTCTAAAAAAGAGTTCAACAAATACTGAATAACGAGCCAAAAAATCTAAGCCTTAGCCCTTGGCGGTTATTGGGCAGACTTTAAAAGTGGTTCTATACAAATTGAATTGGGGCGAGCAATCTTGTGTGCCCAGGTCACAGGCAAAGATGTTACAGTGGACAACCCACATCTCTTTTTTTACTCTAACCTGAATTTCTTTCCATTCTTTTTATTTTTTAAGAATTTATTTATTTATTTGACAGAGATTACAAGTAGGCAGAGACACAGGCAGAGGGAGAGGGCGAAGCAAGCTCCCGACAAGCAGTGAGCCCGATGCGGGGCTCAATCCCAGGACCCTGAGACCATGACCTGAGCCGAAGACAGAGGCTTTAACCCACTGAGCCACCCAGGTGCCCCGCTTTCCATTCTTATACTCTAAAATAATGCCCTCAGGCCTTTGCTCTTCAATCTACAAATAATGTCTCATATGCCAGTTACTACTGATCTTTAAACAGACTGCATTCTCATTAGCAACCTGTATTGTTGATGATTCAACATATCTACTATCAGTATATCCTCGGTGTTCAACTTATTTATTGATACCAGATATTAGGAAAAATATTTATGACCCAAATGGTATCTTTAAGTATGGATTGGCTGGAACTATTAGAGGTCACAACCTGCAAGTCTTCAGAGAATGAGGCTACTAAAGATACTCACCTCCAAATTGGAAGAGTAGTTCTCATTTGCAGGCTTCTTCCTCTATCCTTGCTGATGAGAAAAAAACTAAAATGAGTGGCAAGGCGAAAAGTGTTTCAGTGGGAAAAGAGCTAGCATATGTAAAGTTTTATAAAACTGAAAGCTTAACTTTTTATATTGTATCATCTTTACCATGATCCCTTTGTACTTTGTGAGGTTAGTCAGTTTTTTTCCAATTCTGTAAATCACACTAGTTAGTCTTTACTAGATTATCCCTGTGACTTCATAGAAACCACAGCTACATACGTGGAGGTGTCCCAATAATAGTAACACAAATTTATTCTTCTCTTAAATAGCTGTATTTTTGTATTGAGAATAAATGAATTTATAATCTTTCCTTCAGACTAGTGTGAGGTCTGTCACTTCTACAACAGATTCAGACAGTGGGACCTGAGAGAGTAGAGGTGATGATAGGAGGAAAATATGGAGGAAAAGAACTAAAAGAGTGATCCGAAGAACCCCATGAGTATAAAATACCTCCATACATTCACTTCTTTGCACCATATTAGATCCAAATCAATCATTTACTCTATACTGTTTACATTGGCTAGTTCAAGTTGACTTCACTGTCATTTTGACAATGAATTGCAAGCCCTGAAATTAGTTTGTCTCCATTTTCTTCTTCATTCTTGGAAACTCTCTTAATATAACAGTTTTCTTACCCAGTCAAGCCTCCATCAGCCTCTCCTTGTATACGTAGTTTCTTTATGAATATAATCACACGTTATCATCTTCCTTATCTCTTTTTACTTTGCATGAATCCAGATTAAGCTATTTAAAGATCTCAGATATGTGCTAATTAGAGTGCCCCCCCAAAGGTATCAGTAAATCAGGCTGCTGCTAATCCAGCCCTCCCAGCGTATTTGAAATGCCCTAGGATATGCAAGGGTATTGAAAAATATCAACCCTAGAGAACAAGATTTATCACCCCTGTCAAATAACACTCACACTGATGAATTCTGACATTCACCTCGATATAAGTTAGAATCCACTTATTATTTAATTAGCCAATCTATGTAACTTTTGCCATTAAGTTTGACAACATATGCAGCCTTTCTCTCTCCTTGTATTATGGTGTAACCTAACATGAATTAAAGAGGAATTTAAAATTGAGAGTTCAGTCTTCAAAGTCACATATTCTTTGACCTGTAGCTTGGCATTCTTTGGGCAATACAAGTTTCTGTGAAAAAGTAAACCCTGTTGTAACATTATAAGGTCTGGTGACACTTTTTAAATGCAAATTATTGACATTAAATTGAGAATTATTTCTAGAAAGGAGTAGCTTATTATTATATAATGATTTGTATAGTTTATCTGAAATTCGTTGTTATAACTTTTCCTTGAGTATTTCTTGATGAACTGGCCATATCTTCTTACCTCTGTGGGAATGGTAGAGTTTAGCTATAGAATTCAAAATGCTTCTATTTCCACATCTTGCATAGCTGATGAAGCCAGGTCTAAAGAGAAAGTGGATTCCATTCAATATACTATCCCCTTGCCCCTAAACCTTCCTTTTAAAAATAAGGGTACCCAACAAAATGCTAAAAATGCTTGCATATGACAGTATACAGCAGCTATTTTCTTAAATTAGCATCTTGCCTCACATTACATTATCCTAATAGAAATACCCCATTCTTTTTTTTAAATTTTTATTTATTTGACAGAGATAGAGAGATCACAAGTAGGCAGAGAGGCAGGCAGAGAGAGAGGAGGAAGCAGGCTCTTTGCTGAGCAGAGAGCCCGATGCGGGCCTCGATCCCAGGACCCTGAGATCATGACCTGAGCCGAAGGCAGAGGTTTAACCCACTGAGCCACCCAGGTGCCCCAGAAATACCCCATTCTTTTGTGGAATTTTTCCTTCCCCACTCCATCCATGTGTTTCTACTGGGGAGTGCCATTAATATACCACTTCCCTAGCTAAAAGTGGGATGGGTTCCTGACTCATGCTGAGCCCAACAAACTGCTCCATCGTTGAGGCTACAGAGATTGTTGCCACACCAAGTGGGTGATTCAAGCTGAACCAAAGGACTTGTTAGTAGTATCTAATTGGAGGTTGTCAGGATTGCATTATTACTTTTTGAGTTATACAGAAGGAAGTTTTGTACTCTGAAGTTGTCTAAGGCCATGTTTCCAATCATGAAGAAAATTCATCTGAAATAGGAAAAATAAGGTCTGATAAGCAGAAAGAATAATAGATGGAAAAATAAGCCTGATTGGTTTGAGTCCCCAAATTCTATCATCTTTGAGTCCAACTGCACACTTGTATTTGCTATAGATTGGTTACATGAGACAATACACTTTTTAAACTTGCTTTAGTTGAATGTTGTCACTTGAAATTGTAAGGGTTCTAAATAAGAGTTCTGAGCCCTGGAATACATGGAAGTCTTAATAACTTTCAGGAAACCTAGCAGACACTTATTAGCCTTAAAAATTTCCAAAGGAATCACAGACTTTCATCTAAGTACATAGGATACGCAATACATGCAAGAAACATAACGTTATACTAACTATTCCTAATAATCTGTCTGTCTCATATATGAAGATACTCAGATCATGAACTTTACTAACATAATCTAAATCCTGGTCCTTCCATATACCAGCTGTGTAAGTGACTTCAGGCAATTTATATAAAATCTAGAGCCTGAGTTTTCTCATATATAAAATAGAGATAATAATGCATACCTCACAGGATTCATTCAGTGTCTGACACATACAAAGTACTAAAAAATGGTATCTGTTATTGTTGTTATACCTTGAAATCAATAACTTTATTCTCAGCTACCCTATTTTAGGCATATACAGCAGACAGAACTAAGATGTCCTAACCAAATATTTTATGCAGTATAATGAGCATAAAGAAACCTACTAATTCAAAACATTTACTGGGGATTTACTTTCTACAAAATTAAATAAGGTTTAGAGCCTCCCCTCATTGTGATTACAGTCTTACATGAGAGTATAAACACACACATCTTGTGAAATTCTACAGAGTAGAAACGTTATTGGTGTATGCGGAAGAAACACACAATAAAGCATTATTGTGTCTGGAAATTCACCTTGTCAGAGCATGTAGTAAACTTGAACTGGTCACCAGAAACTATAAAAGCTAGAAGACAAAACAATTAGGTCTTTAAAGTACTGAGGGACCAAAACAAAACAAAGTCAAATCTATCATTATTTCTTGAGTGAAAACAAACAGATAAGAACTAAGAAATTTGTCATTAGAAGACTGGGATGGCATGAAATGTTAAAGTTCTTCAGGCAGAGGGAATATGACACCAGATGGAAAACTTGGACCTAAACATAAAAATAGCACCAGAAATAGTAAACATGTGGATAAATAAAAAAGACTTTTTTCTTATTTTGTTTCCTTAAAGGATGAGTGACTGTTGAAAGTGTATCATGGGGTTTTTCCACATGTTTAGTAGTAATATATGTTATAAAAATAGACCCAAGGGCAGAAGGGGAAAAAAGAAGTATACTATTTTAAGGTTTATGTGTTACAGATTAATGACATGATATAATTTGAAGAAGGATGGTGATAAATGTAAGTTGGATATAATAAACTCTAGTGTGAATGCTGAAAGTCATATAGGTAATAAGCCAATAATAGAGACAAAATAAAATATTAACAAGTGTTTAATTGAAAAGGACAGAAAAAGGGAAAAATAAACCAAGAACAAATGGAGAAAATAGACAAGATGTAGGTTTAAATAAGCATACTGATAAAAACATGACTTATTTATTTTAAATCTGTAAGTTTGTACCTCTTAATCCCCTTTATTTAACCCATCCCCCAACCCATTTCCCCTCTGGCAGCTACCAACTCTTTTTATTTAAGAATCTGTTTTTTTTTCTTTGTTTTGCTTTTTAGATTCCACCTGTAAGTGAAATCATGTGGTATTTGTCTTTATCTGATTTATTTCAGTTAACATTATACTCTCTGGATCCATCCAGGTTGTCACAGTTGGCAAGATCTTATTTTTTTTAATATGGCTGAGTAATATTCCATTGTCTGTATGTACCTCCTCTTCGTTATCCACTTATCCTAATGGATATTTAACTTGTTTCCAGTTGTTGGCTATTGTAAATAATACTGCAATAAGCATAGGGATGCATCTCTTTTTGAATTAGCATTTTTGTTTTCTTTGAGTCAATACCAAGAATTACTGGATTATATAGTATTTCTATTTTTACTTTTTGAGGTATACTGTTTTCATAGTGACTACACCAATTTACATTCCTGCCAACAGTGTACAAGAGTTTCCTTTAACCACATTCTTACGAATGCTTGTTATTTGGGGTCTTTTTAATACTAGCCATTCTGACTGGTGTGAAGTGACATCTCACAGTGGTTTTGATTTGCATTTCACTGATGAGTAATGCTGAGCATCTTTTCATGCGTTTGTTGCCCATGCGTTTGTAGGTATTCTTTGGAAGAATGTCTTTTCAAGTCCTCTGTCCATTTTTTAATTGGATTAATTGGTTTTTTGGTGTCGACATGAATACATTCTTTATATATTTTGGATATTAGTTCCTTATTGGGTATATCAATTCAAATATCATCCTTATGCAGTAGGTTTTCTTTTCCTTTTATTGATGGTTTCCTTTGCTTTCAAAAACTTTTTATTTTGGTGTAATCCCATTAGTTTATTTCTGCTTTTCTTTTCATTGCCTGAGGATACATATTCATAAATATGTTGTCAAGGATGATGAAGTGATTACTGCCTTTGTTTTCTTTTTAGGAGTTTTATGGTTTCAGGTCTCACATTTAGGTCTTTAATCCATTCTGAATTAATTTTTGTGTATGTAGTTAGAAATTAGTCCATTTTCCTTCTTTTACCTAGCTTTCCATTTTCCCCAACAACATTTATTGAAGAGACTCTGCTCAATTGTGTATTTTTCTCTGTCATAGATGAATTGACCATATAGATATGAGTTTATTTCTGGAGTTTCTCCTGTTCCACTAATCTTTGTGTCTGTTTTTTTCCCATCCTATACTGTTTTGATTACTACAACTTTGTAGTATATCTTAAAATCTGAGATTGTGATACCTCCAGCTTTGTTTTTCTTCCTCAATATTGCTTTTGTTATTGGGGTCTTTTTTGGATCCAGACAAAATTTGGGATTATTTGTTCTAGTTCTGTGAAAAATGATATTGGTATTTTGATAGGGATTATACTGTATCTGTAGATTGCTTAGGGTAGTATGGACATCTTAGCAGTCTTAAACGAACCTATGCACATGGAATATCTTTGAATTTATTTGTGTTGTCCTCAGTTTCTATCATCAATGTTTTCTAGTTTTCAGAGTATAGGTTTTTCACTCCCTAGGCTAAATTTATTATGAGGCATTTTATTTTTGGTGCAATTATAAATAGGATTGTTTTCTTAATTTCTCTTTCTGCTACTTTTTTATTAGTGTATAGAAGTACTGGGGTGCCAGGTGTCTCAGTTGGTTAAGCATCCAACTCTTGATCTGAGGTCAGGTCTTGATCTCAAGATCATGAGTTCTAGCCCTACATCCATACCCACACTCAGCATGGAGCCTACTTTAAAAAAAAAAACCTACATTTTTCTGTATATTAATTTATATCCTGCAAATCTACTGACTTAATTCATCAGTTCTAATAGTTTTTTGATGAAGTCTTTAGGGTTTTCTTAGTATAGTATCATGTCATCTGACAGTTTTACTTCTTCCTTACCAATTTGGATACCTTTTTTTTTTTCTTGTCTGATTGCTGCAGCTAGGACTTGTAGTATTATGTTGAATAAAAGCAGTGAGAGTGGATATCCTTTTCTTGCTCCTGATCTTAGAGGAAGAGCTTTCAGTTTTTCACCATTGAGTATGATGTTTGCTGTGGGTTTATTATATTGAGGTATGTTCCCTCTAAACCCACTACATTGAGAGATTTTTTTTATCATAAATGAGTGTTGTATTTTGTCAAATGTTTTTTCTGCATCTACTGAGATGACCATATGGTTTTTATCCTTTCTCTTACTGATGTGATGTACAACATTGATTAAGTTAAAAATATTGAGGCACCCTTGCATTCCTGGAATAAATCCCACTTGACCATGCCGAATGATATTTTTAATGTATTGTTGAATTTTACTTGCTAATATTTTGTTGAGGATTTTTGCTTCTATCCTTCTCAGGGATTTCACCTATAGTTTTTCTTTCTTGCAATATCTTTGCCTGGTTTTGACATCAGGGTAATGCTAGGCTTATAGATTTATTTGAAAGTTTTCTTCCTTCTTCTATTTCCTGGGTAGTTTGAGAAAATAGGTATTAATTTTTCTTTAATGTTTGTTAGAATTTTTTGGCATACAATTTTTCAAAATATTCTTTTCTAATTCTTTGTATTTTGTGGTGTTGCCTGTTGTTTCTCCTCCATTTTTTTATCGTGAGTTATTGATTCTGTTTATTTTTTCAAAGAACTAGCTCCTGGTTTCATTGATCTTATCTATTATTTTTTAGTTTCTCTCTCATTTATTTCCACTCTAATTTTTATTTCTGTCCTTCTGTTCTTGGGATTTTTTCTTTTTTTCTATCTCTTTTATGTTAAAGTTTAGGTTTTTATTTGAAGTTTTTCTTTTTAAGGTAGGCCCGTATCACTCTAAAATTCCCTCTTAGAACTGCTTTTGCTTCATCCCAAGGATTTTAGACCATTGTATCTTCATTTTCATTTGTATCAATGTATTATTGGTTTCCTTTTTGATTTCTTCACTGGCTCATTGATTGTTTGGTAACGTTTAGCCTCCATGCATTTGCATTTTTCCAGTTTCTTTTTCTTGTAATTGATTTCTAGTTTCATACCATGGTGGTAGCAAAAGATGTTTGATAAGATTTCAGTGTTACTAAATCTATTGAGATTGGTTTTGTGATTAATATGTGATCTATCCCAGAGAATGTTCCATATGCACTTGAAAAGACTATGTATTCGGGCACCTGGGTAGCTCAGTGGGTTAAAGCCTCTGCCTTCAGCTCAGGTCATGATCTCAAGGTCCTGGGATTGAGCCCCACATTGGGGTCCCTGCTCGGCAAGGAGCCTGCTTCCTCCTCTCTCTCTGCCTGCCTTTCAGCCTACTTGTGATCTCTCTGTCTCTCTGTCAAATAAATAAATAAAATCTTAAAAGAAAAAGACTATGTATTCTACTGTGTTTTGGATGGAATGTTCTGTGTATATATCTGTTAGGTCCATCTAGTCTATGTGTTATTCAAAGCACAGTTTTCTGATTGATTTTCTGTCTGAATGATCTATCCATTGAGCTAAGTGGGGTGTTAAATTCCTCTACTATTATTGTATTACCATCAATTTCTCCCTTTATGTCTGTTAATATTTGCTTTATGTATTTAGGTGCTTCTGTGTTGTGTGCATGGGTATTTATAATTGTTGTATTTTCTTGTTATATTGATCCCTTTATCATTACATATTGCCCTTCTTTGTCTTTTGTTACAGTCTTTATTTTTTTTTTAAGTCTAGTTTGTCTGATACAAGTATTGCTACCTGGACTTTTTTTTCACTTCCATTTGCATGGTAAATATTTAATTCCTTCACTTGCAGTCTGTGTATGTCTTTAGGTCAGAAGTGAGTCTGTTTTAGGCAGCTTATAGATGGGTCTTGTTTTTTTTTTTTAATCCATTCAATCACCCTTTATCTTTTTGATTGCAGCATTTAGTGCGTTTACATTTAAAGTAGTTATTGATAGTTGGGTACTAATTGCCATTTTCTCAATTTTCTTCTGGATGTTTTATTATAGTTCTTCTATAAGAAAGAACTTATCTTCTTGCTCTCTTTTCCTCTTGCTCTCTTCCTCTTGCTCTCTTCCCTTGGGGTTTGATGGGCTCTCTTTAGTGTTATGCTTAGATACCTTTATTTTTATGTATGTATTAGAGGTTTTTTTCATTTGTGGTTACCATTTGGTTCATACATAACATTTTATGTGTATAGTTGTCTATATTAAGTTGATAGTTACAAGTCCAAACACATATTAAAAGCACTGAATCTTTCCTCTCCACATTTTATATGATGTCATATTTTACATCTTTTTATTTTTTTATATCCTTTGCCTAATCTTTGCAGATATAATTGATTTTACCACTTTTGTGTTTTAACCTCTGCACTGGCTTTATAAGTGATTAATCTACTACCTTTATTTGTTTGCTTTTACCTGTGAAATTTTTTCTTCCCTAATTTTCTTATTGCTAGTTATGGCCTTTTCTTTCCATTTAAAGAATACTCTTTAACATTTTTCATAGGGCTGTTTTAGTGGTGATAAACTCCTTTACCTTTAGTTTGTCTGAGAAACTCTTTATCTGCCCATTTATTCTGAATGACAGACTTCCTGGTTAAAGTATTCGTGGTTGAAGGCTTTTACTTTTAGCACTTCGAATATATCATGACACTCTCTTGTGGCATATAAAGTTTCTGCTGAAAATTCAGCTGATAGCCTCATGGGGTTTGCCTTATATGCAACTGTATTTGTCATTGCTTTTTATAATTTTAATTATTATGTGTCTTGGTGAGGGCCTCCTCGGGTTCATCTTCTTAGGGGCTGTATCTGCTTCCTGGACCTGGATGTTTGTTTCCTTCCCCAAATTAGGGAAGTTTTCAGGTATTACTCTTCAAGTATTTTTTCTGCCCTCTTCTCCATCTCTTTTTCTTCTGGGATCCCTATAATGTAAATGTTACTATGCTTGATAATGTTGCAAAGTTCCCTTAACCTGTTCTCATTTTTTATTTTTTCTTTTTGCTATTCAGTTCAATTGCTTTCAATTATGTTGTCTTACAAATTGCTGATCCATTCTTCTGCATCCTCTAATCTGTTACTGAGTTCCTCTAGTTAATTTTTTCTTTCAGTTATTGAATTCTTCAACTGTTTATATTTTCTGTCCACTCGTTTCTCAAGTCCAGAGATCGTCCAACAAATATCTTTATGACCATTACTTTGAATTCTTACTCGGATGTATTCCTTATATCTGTTTCAGTTAACTCTTTTACTGTGATTTTGTCTTGTTCTTTCATTTCTGGCAGGTTCCTCCTGCTCCTCATATTGTCTAATACTCTGTGTTTGTTTCTATATATTAGGTAGGTCACCTATATCTCCTGGTCTTGAAAGTAGTAACCTTCTGTAGAAGAGATTCTGCAGTGCCCTATAGAGCAATTCTCCCTGGTCACCAGAACCAGGCCCAGCAGTGGTGTCTCCTTCGTAGGCTATATGTGCCCTCCTGTTGTGGCCAAGCCATGATTGCCTTTAGCCCAGCCAACTGCAGTGTTTGCCTGCTGTGGATACGCTGGTAAGGGTTTGCTTTCCACGCTGTTGAGAGACCCGTCTACAGAAGCTGTGTGCTTGTTGATGGGTGAGGCTTGCAGTCAGCCTGTCTGCAATTAGCCTCTCTGCCACCACTGCAGACACATCAACGGGAAAGGTCTGTTGCCTGCACAGCTATCTGTTCAGCTATAGGAACTCCTGTAGGAACCAGCCATAGGCATGCTGGTATGGGACTATCTTCCCCCCCTCCTCAGAGCAAGAGGCACTTTGAAGGGATGCCTGCCTATACTGTGGGGTTGGATGGGGCAGGTCCACAGGGGAAATGCCAGGGTGGGGCATATAGTGTTTAGTGCTGGCTATTTTAAGTGTCTGTCTGTTTAGCCTGGAGAAGAGGAAAAGAAATGGCACCCACTAGTAATTTTGTTCCCAGGGAAATCTTCTGCTGATAACCTGTCTCTCCAAAACTTGGTCTGAGATAAAGATTAGTGAATATATCTCCTTCACATATACCCCAGGCTCTTTTCAACCTGCTGCTTCTGTGACATTTCTTGAGCCAAGTTATTTAGTGTGCTGGTTATTTAAGGGCATGGACTTAGTTTCCTATAGCTCTCTGGCTCTCCCAGCGTTCAGCTCTCTGATTTTTAAAACTTCCATAGTTAGGCCTTGCTAGTTTTCAAAGCCAGACATAGAGGGGACTGGTCTTCCCAGTTGGGTCCCCAGTGTCAGCAGTGCCTGGTATGGCATCTGATACTCTTGCTTCTCTGTGCTTGTGGTATCCCTGTTGTTTATGCCTAGTCATGCCAGGGGTCTGGTTTCCAAGCATGTGTCCACCCCTCCTTCCCTTTTCAGTGCAGCCTCTCTCTATGATTAAATGTGGAAAGTCTGTTCTGCTAGTCTTCAGGTCATTTTCAGTGTTAATAACATAGATGTGGCTGTTTTCTGTTAATGATAACATCAATACTTTCAAAGTGATAACATTTTGAAATGAAAATTATATGTTGAGCTAAATAAAATATTAACATTGATTTCACAGGTTTCGGTTTTTACCTTTTTACCTCTTCTTCATATATTTTGGCTTGAATTGTCCTATGGCCTAAATATTTGTGTCTCCCCCAGACCCCAACCCCAGACTGAAATATTGAAACCTCACCCCCAAGGTGATGGCTTTAGGAAGTGTGGCATTGGGGAAATGATTAAGGCAGAGCCCTCATGAATGGGATTAGTGCCTTATAAAAGCAGCATGTAAAAGCTCTCTTGTACCTTCTGCCATGTGAAGGTAGAGCTAGAATATTGCTACTTATCAACTGCATGTAAGCCCTCACCAAACTTAAAATCTGACCATGCAGTCACCCAGATCTCAGGCTTCCAGGCTCCAGAACTATGAGAAACATATTTCTGTGTTTTATAAGCCATTCAGTCTGTGGTATTTTGTATTACAGCCTGAACAGACTAAGACATGTTATATTCCATTGGTCAGCATTGATCTATAGACTTAATGCAGTTCAGTCAGAACCCCCACAAGTGTTTGTTAAAAGTTGACAAACTAATTATAAAATATATATTGAAATGCAAAAATTGATCCTCATCATATGTCCTCAATTACTTTTCAACAAAGCATGAAAATAATCCAGTGAAGAAAGGATAATATTTTCAACAAATGGTGTTGAAACAGCTAGATAGAAAAATGAATCTTGATCCTTGTCCCATGTGGTACACAGCAATTAATTTGAAATGGACCATAGAACTAAATATAAACTCTAAAATTATAAAGCTTCTGGAAGAAAACAGAAGAGAATCTTGGGAATCTTAAGGTTGGTGAAAATTTCCTAGGATGAAAAAATATAAACCATAAGAGACAAAAAAATGTGTATTGGATATTATCAAAATTTTAAATTTCTACTCAACAACAGCACTAAGAAAATAAAATACCACACATGGAGAAAAAATATTTGTAACAAATATATTTAAGGACTAGGTCCAGAGTATACAAAGAAATCTCAAAATTCAGTAATAAGAACAGAACCAATCTGGTTAAAATTAAGCAAAGATTTTAACAGAATTTTCACAAAAGAAAATAGATCCTAAATTAGGAATTAAAAAGATGCTCTTAGTCATTAGTGAAATGCAAATTAAAACCACAGAGATATAACCATAAACCCATTAGAATAGGTAAAATATTTTAAAACTGATAACACAAAGTATAAACCAGAATATGGAGTAAGGATTTTCATACAGTATTAGTAGAGATGTAGAGTGGTACAATCCCTGTGGGAAACAGTTGGACAGTTTCTTATAATGTTAAACATCTGCTTACATACTGACCTAGCAATTTTACTCTTGGGTATTTACCCAGCAGCAATGAAAACAGGTCCTCAGAAAGAGTTGTTTATGAAATTTTAAAGATTTATTCATAATAGCCCTAAGTCAGAATAGACCACTGTCCATCAGTGAATAAATAACTTATTATATCCACACAGTAGAATACTACTTAGCAATAAAAAGGAATTAACTTCTGAATTAACAACCTGAATAAATATCAAAAACAATCTTCTGAGTGAAAACTTTACATACCAAAAAAGTATGTACCTTTTGATTCATTCATATGAAACTCTAAAAAAGGGCAAATTTAATCTATAGTGATAGAAAGAACACTGGTTGCCTGGGGTCAGAGAGCAGCGGAGGGCCTAGTTAAGGAATAATGCAAAGGAATCTTTAGGGATTCTGAAATGTTCTGTATCTTGATTGTGGTGGTTATGTGGGCATATGTATTTGTGAAAACTCATTGAGTTGTTTAAGTGAATACATTTATTGTATGTAAATTGCACTTCAGTAATGTTGGGGACTTCTTTATCGATGAGAATGAGAGAAATTCTTCAAGTGGGATTATATAACATTTTTATATCCTGCTCTTATTATAATTTTTATTTGAAGATAAATTCTTACCAGTAACATTCCCTTTTGTTCCATCCTGTTCTTCTCCATAAAAATATCTGTCCTCACTCTGTGGTTTAGTCTATTATCCAGTACAGCATCAATGTTAAGACAGAATCAAGTTTTAAGGATGCAAAAAATAAGGAATTGTTTGAACACAACTTCACAAACTTAAGAAGTTAATGACTCACTAGCTATTTGCACCATAATTTTGTTTCAAAGAAAAGGAGAATCTTCCTTCAGAGTTCAAAGCTCCTGATGCAAAGTTGTTTTTGCAGATATTCTGAGGAATAATTTCCTGGCAGCCAAGTGCTGTAACCCATATACTAGACAGAATATCATTGTAAATGAATGAAAATTCTATCTGTAAGATAAATTATTATAGCATTTGTCTTTTTTTCTTCTGCAAGGGAAAATTAAAGAACCTCAAGTCATAAATACATGGATCATAGCTTGTGAGTTTTTTTTTTAACATTTTATCAACCATAAAAGTGAAACTAAACATATGTGTTTTTTGGTGACTCTTTTATGCTATCCTCAAACTATTAACTGTTAGTAGCCAAACAAGACTATTCATGCTAACTAGAAGTGAAAAAGTTCAACTTGTTTATCAAGAGAGGAATATTTTATTGCTTATGTTTACCACAGTGAAGCAAACTGATAAGCTTTAAAAGAGGAAATTCACCCATGCTAGGAATATGATAGAAAAAATTATCTTTAGGCTTAACCTTCTTTCTTGAGGTAGGCATAAAGAATAAAATTTTCAAAATAGGTCTTTTTTTTTGCATCAGGTTAGCAGTTTACATTTCTATACAATGAGCAAATAGAGTAGTCAAAAAAAAGTCTTCAATCTGTGTTGGTGAATTTTTTTAAGTGTGTTCCTGTATTTTGTTGTTGTTGTTTGAGATCTACTACTTAAAAGTCTGACCTGAACTATACTCACAGCTTTGCCCCCAACTCACCATGTGTCTTTTGGAAAATCATTTAATTTCTCTCTGTATGAAAACATGTACGTCTGATGAGATAAAGGAATCAAGTTATACAGTAGATACAGGTTTTCTTAAAAACCCATAGATTTTTAAATTAAGATCAGTTGGTTTCAGATTCCATATTCATGCTTGTGAATGTCCTGTGTATTATAAATGATTCCAGTGTAAGATACATCTCACTGTCTTCACCCTAAGCAGACACAATTTTACATTTTTTTTCTTCTACCAGCTTTCAATACAGCATTGAAGGATGCTTGTCTTTACAGTAGAAATCGCTCTTCCTTCTTTATAGCTTCCACCGTGTGTTTAGTTAGCAAAATGGCTGACTGGCTACTTATTTATATACTTACGTTCTTATGACAGCTTATCTACTTCCTCCTCTTTATAAAGTTTTAGTTCCAGTTAGAGTATTTAGCAATAGGTATAACAGCAAAGTGGTGACTCTAACATTGAAAGAACAATTGATTACTTATGTAGAAGGAAAATGGAATTTGGCCCCTACCTCATCCCATATCCAAAAGTCCATTACCTAAGAAATAAAACTATAAATGTGAAGGATAAACCATAAGCATTTTAAAGGAAATACATTTATAACATCAAGATCGGAAAACAAGACACAAAAAGTAATATACGTAAAACACAAGTTTAGGAGAAAAATACAAACTCAGGATAGGGAAGAATTTTTTGAACAATACAAAAAAATAATTGCAAAATAAAAAACTGCTAAATTAATCTACATTAAAATTAAGAATTTCTGTTCAAAATACACATACAGAAAGTAAAAATATATGACAACTGCAAGAAGAGAGTTGCAACAAATATAGACAGAAAAGGACATGGATCTAGGTATAACAAAAAATTTATAAACAAAAAGACCAAAAAAGGGGGGGTTCAGTAGAAAAATGGGCCAAAAAAGAAAAAGAAAACTAGCATTTCCTAGAAGAGAAAATATGAATAGCTCGTAAACATTAGAGATTCATAATAATTATTAGTTGTCAGGAAAATGTAAATTAGAAACCCAATTTGCTATCATTTGACATCTACATTGGCATAAATTTACAAACCTGACAATACCCTGTAATGGCCACAATACACATCACTGAAGAATCTGAGATGCTAGTTGGGAATATAAATTGGCACTATCACTTTAAAAATCAATTAAGTACTATCCTGAAAAGGTGAATAATCACATTACCTACAATTTGGCAATTGCACTCCTGGGAATAGAGAATCTCTCTTACATACGTGAGAGATATGTATAACAACAGCAGTATAATTAATAACTGAAAGCTTGGAAAGCTAAATTCTATCAATAGGAGAATGAATACATATGTATATGTGTAATCACCTAGTGGAATCTTACACAATAGTGAAATGAATGAACCACTACTTCAGTGTGGAAGAATCTTAGACACTGAGAGGGAAAAGCAAGTCACATAATACTATATAAAAGTGGTGCTATTTTTATAAAGTTCAAAAACACAATGCATTGCTTAAGTGTACATTCATATGTGATTATAAAAAAGCAAGTAATTGATAAAATTCAGCATAGTATCTACTTCTTGGATGAAAGGATTAGGGATTGGAGAGGAGGGGAGACCACAAGTGGTTTTAAAGGTATTTACAGCATTCTAATTCTTAAGTTGAATTGTGATTTCATTGGTGTTTATTTTGTTACTTATTTACTGTATCCAGTAGTTCATAATTAAACATTTAAAGATAAAGATGTATAATGGGCTGAATTGTGTCCCTGTCTCCAAATTCATATGTTGAAGTCCTAACCCCAAGTACTTCAGAATATGCATATCTATTTGGAGATATGGTCTTAAATGAGGAAATCAAGTTAAAATAAAATCATTAGGATGGAACCTAACCCAATGTGACTTGTGTTCTTATAGGAAAAGATTAGGACTCAGATGTGTACAGAGGAAAGAACCTGTGAAGATACAGGGAGAAGACAGTCATTTAAAAGCCAAGGACAGAAGCCACAGAAGACACCAACCATGCCCACCCTGGTCTCAGACTTCTGGACCCCGAAACTGTAAGGAAATACATTTCTCTTGTTGAAGCCATCCAGTCTAGTATTCATAATGACAGCCCCTGTAGATTAATGCTATGTGATTCAGAAAACAGGATAACTTGCATTTATTACTTAATTTTCTTTTTTAGTTATTTTGGAGCTTAATTCCTTTCTGTTAAATGGGAACTTAGCCATCATTGTGATGAGTCTTTGTTAGGAAATATATTCTGGTTTTAAAATCAATGACATGTAAGTTCATATTTTGATTATAATCCATTTACATACACAGGACACAGATTTTCTCAGCTTTATATCAAGGGGCCCTGATGTAAATTCTTTAGTTACTGGGTTACTCAACCTTGACTTTTTTTTTTTAAGTGCCTGATTCTTTTTAAGAATGGTGATACTTGGTTCCTTCATGAAGCAGATGCTGACTTGAGTACAGGTGGTTTATTTGGGAGTGAGAGAGTAGAGAGCCACGGACAAAGAGGAAGCAAAGAAGGGATGTGTTAGGGAACTGGTTAGTGTTGTGGCCAGTAGGGCTCCTTCCAGCTGCAGACTCTGAGAAATCAATCTGAAAACTATCCTTCAATATTTAGGAGGCTAAGGCATGTCCATCAGCTCCAGTCCTCCACTGGTTGAGGTTTGCTCCCAGAGAAGTTAACGCTCCTACAATTTTACACTGCCCTGTCCGAACGATCCTATACTTGCAAAAATCCTGGAATATAAATGCAGAGACCCGTGGTAGGCCCTTGTAGTGGGGTAGTTGTCCTGTGTATAGAAACCATTCACTCTTGTTTGTTGCTCAAGTCGGAGGCAGGCTGAGGAGATGTGACGTGAGGCACAAAAGGCATTTGCTACCAGTATGTATTTCACCATTCTAACAACAGCATCCGTGCTGCCCACAGTGGCAAGGTTATCTTGGCCTATTGCAGGGAACATTACATTACTGAGGGAATAAAAAAGGAGCCCAAATATTAGAGCCATGATATCATCAAGGAAGATAAATTAAAAAGAAATCAATACCTACCTGCTAGCTATCTAGTCTTGATGCAGTAAAGGTACAAAAAGTTTGTGTTATCAATAGATAAAATCAAGTCATAGGATAACTAGAATAAAAGCAACTGAATACTTATAAAATTTGAGCAAACAGGTAGGAGTTCAGGCTAAATTTATATGTAATATAAGAAATCACTAAGAAAAGTGTCTATAGATCTGCTAGAGACACTGTGTAAATAAAATATCAGAAAAAGCATATAAAACTAAAATTTACTGGCTAAGAAATTTCCTATACTTTTTATTGATAGCATAAAATTATAATTCATATTATTTTAATTAATCTCTTTCCCATTTGATACAAAGAATTTTTCTTTATGCTGGCTAAACTTTAATGCCACTAACATCAATATGGACGAAAGCAGTGAATTAATTAATGAATCTGAGTCCCTGACATAGCACCAAACTTGAGAAACAGGCACATACTTGTGATTTGCACATAGAATTCCTTTTACTGGGAGGTATGCTCAAAAGTGATTTCTTAGTTAAAAAGTCTGAACTGATGCTGAAAGAGTGCATGGAATCACTATCATTAATATGGTAAAATTTCTTTCCATGCAGAACATAATCCTTGAGAAATGCATAAACATATATTATCACTTCTGAATCAAATTTTTCTTGTGTTCCCTCAAGAGCCTTCCCTTTGCCGGTATTTTCTTTCCCTCAGTGCCCTCTGCTTCTTTGTGAGATTAAATCCTTCCCATCCATCAGGAGCCAGCTCAAGTCTGCTTGCTCTAGAAAGCTGCTCTAACTCCTTTCCTGATAATACCAGCCCCTACCCTTGAATCCTGTCTTTGGGATATCAGGATCCCTAAGCCTTCATTATAGCTATTCATGATGTTTTCTCATCCACAAGTATAAATCCTTAAATGTAGAATTCACATCTGATTCATCTTTGAGTTCCTATTGCATCTAAGATAAGAAATTTGCATATAGTAGTTCTAAAAATATTTATTGGCTCAGTAAATAGAAAGATTATACACTGGTAACGTATCATAAATTAGTTGTTGCTGCTTGCTTCTAGATCCTGAAAGCCACTTTGATCCTTCCATGTAGAAGTCTAGTCCTCCCATTAATCTGATCTGTTTTGTAATAGATAATTTTTCACTTTTCGCAAATCAGTGATTGTTAATTATTGACAATTTGGGCTTGTTTATGTTGTCTAGTGAGAGTATACTCTCAGAAATATAGTTGGACCTTTGACATTATTAGTAAATGATAAGGGGCAGGATCTCCAAATGAAACACTTGCCTGTAATTTTGAAAATAGAAAGCTTCTAAATTAGTTTGTGAGCTCACATAATCGTTCCTTCTTTATTCTAAATAGCTTTATGATATCTTACTCCATGGAAATTATTCAAAACTTAGGTGTGTCCTTGCTAGCTGCTTGTTCTTTGAAAATGGCTTTTAACTATCACAAGAAATTGGGAGAAAAAGAAATTTGTTGGACTCGGCCAGTTGGCAGAGATGAACCTACTCCTACCCTTCTTTCTCTTTTTCTTCTCTGGAATATCATTCTGAGAAGGCAAGTAGCTCAACATAATCAAGGAGATGGGAATGCAACCTCCTTTAGAAAAACTTATGATTTCCTCTGTTCAGTCATTTTGGGTCCACACAGTATACCTTCACTTTCCAAAAATAGTGGTTATAAAGAAATTCAGCAGAGAGCTGGCTTCTGTTAAGGTAGTCCCAATTCTATTATGCTATTAAGATACTAAATCTGCAAGGAAATTTTTCCAAGAATATTTCATGGACAAACAGAATTAACTAAATTTGCCACTGGCTTCTAATCTCTCTAAATACATTTCCATCAACTTAATTAGAGCCTCCAGAAGAATGTTGGGAAAGTTCCTAGGATCATTTAAACACTTTTTAAGAGCACATAATAGTAAATTCAGAAAATATTGCCAATTTGTTAACCTTTCCAAACACCTCAATGGATGGATTTTTTTGTCTTACTAAGAAAAACAGTATTCCTACAGGATCAGCACCCTTTTAAGGAGCTAAGACTCAAGTGCCTCTGGTGCTGTTTTATGTTCTAGACTTGTGCCACCCAGTATGGCGACCATGAACCACATGTGGCCGTTGAGCACTAGAAATATGGCTAGTCCAAACTGAGAGAGTAAATGTAAAATAGAAGTCAGGTGTTGAAGACTGAGTATGAAAACTTTAAAAATCTCATTAGTAATCTTATATTGGTTATATGTAAAAATAACATTTTAGGTATTTGTTTAAGTAAAATATTTCACTTCTTTTTCCTTTTTATAAAAACAGTTTTTAGAAAATTTTAGCCTATGTATATGGCTTGATTTTTTGATTCACAGTATATCTGTATTGGACAGCATTGTTCTATACTCTTCACCAGTATTACTCAAATTAGAAATATTTTTTCAGGAATACATGACTATCTTCATTACTGTAGGTTATACCAATTATTAGCAAGTCAGAAAATTTAAGAAAATATGGGTAATAACTCATGTTTCAAAGATGGATCAGTGTTTGAGAAGTAATAGTTTGGCAAGTGATCTTTCATCAGTAGTTGTTTTCAGATATAATGACAGTTTTTTAAGTAAGGCTGATACAATACTTGGATACTAAATGTGTGGCTGTGTGGTATGAGATACATGCTAAAGTGCTGATCAGCAAATATGGAGAACTACATTCAGCATGCCAGTTCCCATTTAATGACTAATAATCACATCAAAATGTTAATATTCTAATGTCAAGATACTAATAAAATAAGTGCAGAATTAAGAATAATTTAAAGATCTTAAAGCAGTACCAAGAGCTAAAAAGAAGTTAATAAATTAGAGTGAATTTCTTATCATATCCCTTAATCTACAAATTGTTTTTTTGGCCACTGGGATAGAAAGGATAATTTGCAAATATTAAAGGTATAATTGGAGTTTTCTTATAATTTCTTTTTAAATGCGGCTTTTGCAAATTTTTTACCTGCTTCATTTTTGAGAGAGCAAACGATTTCGTGGCTCCATGTCATGAAAAGTGCACAATCAATGATATACTAATAGGAAAGAGATAATTTTAGAGGGGTCTATTTTTTTAACATATAAAAGTATATTGCACACCCATCAAATTTCCAAAATTTTTTTAGAACAGTGCCAGTTAGCTATAATTCCATCTACTATTCATCTAAATGATTCAGAATCAGATATGTACTTAGCATTCAGATCCTCAGTATTATTTAAACCAGAGGAAAAGAGACATGAGTAGTGGATAAGTAGTGTGGCTTGCCTTGCATGGTTTTTGTTGCTAGGGAAACCACTTCCTTCTAATCCTTGCGTTCAGCCTGTCCATCCTGCTATCTGGCATCAGTGCCTCTCAAGAAGGGCAACATCACAGCATGGAATAAGAACAGGAAACAAAAAGGACAAAAACCAGAACATTATCCTGCTACACACAAACATTTCTCAGAAAATCTACATGGTAGTGGCTTCTGGGAAGCGAAAAGCAGAACCAGCCCCCTAAAACTGCTATATGCATATGTGCTAGTGGCTACAAGGTACCGCATTCACACATACAAGTATGCAAAAACACCAATTTTCAAGTCACACTTGTGATCGCAGAAGAGAATATAGTATGTCAGGCCTGGACAGGACAGGGCTTGGCGCATCAGAGTCTCAGGGCTTGCTGGGTCAGTATGGAGCCCTCTGATCCTTCTGAGAGGCAGAGTGACTGGCAGCCAGTGTGATCAGTGAAGCGACTTAGTAGGAGTAGATTCTCAGAACCAGTACAAAGACCCGTAGGTCCTGGAGTGAGGCTGAGGTATAAAGAAGATAGCCAAGGGCGCCTGGGTGGCTCAGTGGGTTAAAGCCTCTGCCTTCGGCTCAGGTCATGATCCCAGGGTCCTGGGATCGAGGCCCGCATCGGGCTCTCTGCTCGGCAGGGAGCCTGCTTCCTCCTCTCTCCTCTCTCTCTGCCTGCCTTTCTGCCTACTTGTAATCTCTCTCTCTGTGTCAAATAAATAAATAAAATCTTAAAAAAAAAAAAAAGATAGCCAAATAAAATCATGAATAAATAAAAAGAAAGCTGACATGTGCTGGTAAAAGACCCAAAGGCCACAAGGGTAACTGTTCTTACCAACCCAATATTGGCTTTCTCCTGGACATCTTAGCAACCCGTCAAAGACCCAAACTGACTCTCACACAAACAAAAAAACCCCAAACTCCAAAAAGTGATAATACACAGCGACTGATTTTAATGAATACAGTCAAAAGCACAGTTCTATCATCTGTGCATCTATAAGACATCAAATAATTAGTTCCTCCACTGTTTTGTTTTACTTTGGTTTTCTAATATTTACTGGTGTGTTCTATAGACATTGCTAAATTGAGTGCACATGTATGGTGAAGGGTAAGCAGTGTCTATCAAAATCTGAAGTCGGTGATATAAAAAGCTACAGCCATAGTAGATAATTATGTAACTAATTCAGATTTTTAAAAACTGCCAAAAAATTAAAATGAATCTGAAATAACTATATACCAAAAGTTGCTAATCATGAACCAGATGTACTAGTGGGTACAGCTTGGTATAAGACCATGTTCAAAGACTGTTCAGTCGGTCTCTTTCCTTTGTTCTTTATAAACCTGGCACTTCACCTTATGCTGCATTCACTACCTTATTATACATATATATTTTTTCATATTCTTGTTTCTTTTCGAATAATAGCGGTTCCCTAACATTGCTACTTACAGAACATCTTTGAAGACATCCTCAGATAACCATACTAACTTAAGGCTTGTTTTTCTAGGCTCCCAAGAGTGATATTCTGTGCAATTCCACAATACAATTACCAAAACGCCACTAAAAATGTAATAGCAACCTACTAAATATTTGAACACAGAAGCAAATTGTCTCAAAATCTCTGCCCAATCAGAGGTCATCCATCAGTTTCTTGACGGCTTCTATAGCCAGTCTTACAAAAACAGATGCCTTCAAATTTTCCTCCAATAGACATATCCAAATTGTCTTCTGGAACTCCCTTTATAAATGTTTATATCATCAGCTTTGAAAATCTTAGCTATATCTGAGATCTGTAAGAGAGAAATTCAAATCCATTTTTAAAGAACTATGAAGATGAAAATAGTAACTTGCTACTGATCACATTAATTGTGATTCCCATTTTTTCCCTAGATAAAGACTATCTTCCCATAAAGACCCAATATAGGATTCCTTTCTTGACAATTTGGGAACCTAGTTGCAGATGTTATGAATCCTTAATCTCCATGTAGTATTCTCCATGTAGTATAGGATCTACTTATTCATGCCAGTGGAGAGAGAGAAGAGGTAGGTAACATTCAAAACTGCCTAATTGTGACCTGTTTCTTCTCCCCAGAATGTAGTTGTAACAGCACAGCACAAAAGACAGAGTCATATATGTTACATTCTCCCAAAGTTGTTTGCTTTTATTTTACTCCATAATATGATGCAAGGGTATAGCCCTTTGTGATGTTGTCTCCCTTTTACCCATTTTCTAATATAAATATAATATTAACCCTTCATTGTTAGGCATGAACCACAAATACAACTTAGTAATATTTCTCATTAGTCATCATGAGGCATCCAGTCTGTGTTTGACCAATTGGTCCATTTATGAGCTACAAATGGCTGACTTGGATTAGTCTGTTTGATTAGTTCACATGTTAGTCACTGATGCATAGAAACAAAAGAGCTATTTGAGGAGACTGCATATATAGTGAAATAACTTTTGATACTTTAATGACCTCTAATGGAACAAGAATTTTTGTAAAATTTGTACCCTTTCCTTCACCATCTCATGCTGCATCCCAACCCACCAGTGAAAGTGCATTTGGGCATGTCGCATTTAGCTTCTGAGATGGAGAGAGGTCACAATCTATTCAGGCAAGTCTTGAGGAAGACAGGAAAAGCCAAAGACAAACTACCTTTCACACAGGAGGCTGCACGTAGTGGGAGGTGGTGAAGTGTCTGCTGGGTACCACATGGGAAAGCATGGCAGGATGGAGCATGGATTCAGGGAGCACTAGAGGCTAGAGGCAAAAGAGGATATGTGAGAGGATTGGAACCCCTGTTGGGGTATTCTTGAAATGCTACACTAGTGCAAGACTAAACCCTTTGGGTCTCGGTTTTGTAAGCATTGCACATAATAGTAAATATATATAATATTCACGTCATAAAATTCTTCAATGATGAAATTCTCAAACCTAATGTTTCCTCTGGTGGGAATAAAAGGGTACGGAAAATCACAAAACAAAATCCATACAAACAAATCTGTAATTTGGAAGAATACAGTAGCATCGTGTTCATGTGGGACAATCAAGTGTGCCATATCTCCTGAGAGTTGGCCTCCTGCTTATTGTATATAAAATTGTCCTTGCACACCCAAGCCAGAGCCTGGGTAGCAGCCAAGTCTCCCTAACAGGGCAGCTTCCTCCAGCCTCTCCTTGCCTTTTACACTTTTCTTTCTCATCAGCTAGCCCAGAGCCACATTTTAATAAGTGACTTTCAACAAGCTGAATAATTTCTTCAGTACATGGGTACATTCAAAAGCCTTGGAGGATTTCGCTGTAATAAGTAGTCCTAGCAAATATACGGTCTTATGAAGCCTTTGAAGTCTCTAAAAACTTCCCTTAAATAGCCTCAATTGAAGGTTGGGGCTAGATGATTTACAGAGTCCCTTGAACAGCAAAAATCCTGTGATTTGGGATCAGCAGAACCAGCTGGATATTACAACTTACTGAAGTTAATATGGCTCTCCCATCTTTAAGAATATTTTTGGTTCCAAAACAGGCTGCTTGAATTGTTCAGCTATTAGCTATTGATTAATATCCAGTCTTCACTGGGCTAGCAACAAAACCAAACAAGGCAGATGTCTGTATTCTCAGTCCCCTACTTTAAATAATGATCTGATAAAAAAAATTCCATTAAACACAATTGGAAAATATTGTATAGTACTAAAAGGCCAAAGATATTTTTTACAACTCTGGATTAATTGTCACTTAGCAGACTCAGGGTTTGTATTTATCCTCCAATGAATTATTGCTATAACTCTTACTTTCCTCATACCTGATTTCTGTAATTTTATTAAAAAGCTTGAAAATAGTATAACAACATGTTCTTAATATTTCATTTCTCAGTTGGATATGTAAAATATCCAATATTTTCAGTTGGTCAGTGAATCCGATTTCTAATCATGTGCTTTGAATAGCATTTTTTGAAGCCTTCAATACCTTTTTATACTAATCACTGCTTATCAGAACAGTACTTGCATATTTAATCATGTATGGCATCTAGAGCATGATTTTTGAAAAAATGAAAATTTAAAGCACAATCACAATAAATACACAAGTAGGGAATCATCATTAATAGAGAACATAGAAATTAACAGAAAATTAATCTATTAAAATCAGTTGGCTTAATAACCAGTTTCTGAATGGCAAAATTGACTGTTCAGTTGATCAAATTTACCAACAATTTATTTTAAGGAATATCTTTTAGAATATACCTAATGAAAATGAGTATTTTAAGTGTATCTACTGATTCTAATCTTTTTTCTCATAACATATATGGAGACTTAAAATGTATCAGGCATTATTTTAAGTACTTTACATAGATTAATTTACTCTTCACAATAATCCTATGAGGTATATTGTATCATTATTTCATGTTTATAGAGAAAAAAACAGAGGCACCTTCATGCTGGGTAACTTGCTCAAGGTCACACAGCCAATAAACTGCAGAGTTTGGCTCACTATGCCATACCGCCTCATAAAATGACATTCACAGAAAATAATGAGTTTAAGAAAGTATTGAGTATTTCAAAAAATAAGGAGGTCAGGGGTGAGGTGTTAAGATGGGGGAATAGTAAAAGAACCCTATGTTTGCCTCATCCCTCAAACACAGAAAGATAAATACCAAGTCATTCTGAACACCCAAGAAACTGATCTGAAGACTATCAGAACAACCCGCACAACTAGAGGGAAAGAAAAGGCCACATCATGGAAGGTAGGAAGTACAGAGAGGTGATTTGGGGGAGAAAAGGATCACAGGTGCTATGGAGGGGAGACAGCCCTGATCATGGAGAAAGGGTTAGAGAGAGAAAGATAAAGAATGCACCACGCAGAGGATCGCACAAGGAAAACACTTCCCCAAAGCCATTGACTGGGAAAACGAGAGGGACTAATTATTGTTTTTACAACCAGCAGAGCTCAAAGACTGAAGTTTCGGAAATGCACGCTACAGCTGGTGTTAAGCCTGACAGGCGCTGAAGGGCTCCTGGGGGGAAGGAGAGCAGAGGCCCAGGGATAGATGGCCCAACCTGAGGTTCCCCAGGACACACTGGGAGGGAAGTTTCCCCCTTCTTGTAGTGCATCTGGGAGATGTGGCATTGCCTCTTAGGGGACAAAGGAGCTGGTGGGCACTACTGCACTCCCTAACCCTTTAAGCATGGGGCAGAAACAGCTGCTGAGGGTGGCTAACCTAGACTCAGGCTTTTTGCTGTGCTTTACTCTAAACTCCATCTTCCTGAGCGTTGGTACAACTGCCCTTCTGGGACAAACTAGCACTAGCTCCGGCACACCTAGACCCTCCTCCAGGGGGCCAGTACAGTCCATGCTGCACCAGGCCATACAAAGGGAGATTGTTCACTCTTCTTTGAGGGCTTCCTGGACAGTGGCAGGCATGAACTCCCCTCTTCAGGGACTCGGGAGAGCGCTGGCACCATTTTTCTCCCCCTACCATCAGCATAGAAGGACTTCAGTGACCAGCACAGTGCCACAGGGGAGGCCTGAGCCACTTTCACCAAGCCCCACCCCCCTTCACTTCCTTACTAGGGTAAATGTGCCTGAGAACCAGAGCAGTGGGCTCCTCCCCAAGAAGACCAGCACAAACTCCCTGCATGCACTGAGTTTACTGACCATAGAGTGTTGCAAAATTTCAGCTTAGTGGAAATGGGATCAGATCTGTTCTAACAAGCAAACTGAGCACTCCTAGTTAAAACTTCCTATACTCTTGACAAGGTACAAACACTCCCCACTACAGGCAAGGAGAAACTCTGTAGAGGACTGACCTGAGGGACCGAGAAGCCAAAACACAGCAGCAGATGTACACAGCATACACCAGAAACACTTACTGAAGCACCAAGCTCTGGACAATATATGAACTCTTCCTAATAAAGCCATTACTCTCAGGAGCAAGAAACATAACAGCCTTTCCCAACACAGAGAAGAGGACAGAGACCAAGACAAAATGCCAAGATGGAGGAATTAATCCCAAAGAAAGAACAGGAAAAGATCAAAGCCAGGGATCTACTCAAAACAGATATAAGTAATATACCTAAATCAGAATATAACGCAACATTCATAGGGATACTAGCTGGGCTTGAGAAAAGCATAAAATGAGTACAACAGGGAGTCACTTACCACTTATCATTTTCCTAACTTACAAAGACAAATAAGTTTAACAGCAGATCTATCCATAGAAACTAGACAGGCCAGAAGAGGCTGGCATGATACATTCAACAGGCCAAATGGGAAAATCTGCGGCCAAGAATACTCTGTCCACCAAGGCTATCATTCAAAATAAAAGGAGAGACAAAGAGTTTCCCAGACAAACAAAAACTAAAGGAGTTCATGGCCACTAAACCAGCCCTGCAAGAAATATTAAAGAGGATTCTTTGAATGGGAAAGAAAGACCAAAAGCAACAGACTAGAAAGGACCAGAGAACATCACCAGAAACACCATCTTTACAGGTAACGCAGGAGCACTAAATTCATACGTACCAGTAATCACTCTGAATGTAAATGGACTAAATACTCCAAACAAAAGACATAGGGTATCAGAATCAATAATTTAAAAAAAAGATCCATCTGTATACTGCCTATAAGTAACTTATTTTACACCTGAAGACATGTGCAGATTGAAAGTGAGGGGATAGAGAAATATTTTCCATGCAGTGGATGTCAAAAGAAAGCTGGAGGTGCCATACTTCTGTCAGAAAAACTAGGTTTCAAACCAAAGACGGTGGCAAAAGATGAAGGGCAATGTCATAATAAAGAGATCTATCCAACAAAAAGTTCTAAAAATTGTAAATATTTATGCCCCCACCTTGGGAGTACCAAAATATATTAAATAATTAATAGGAAACATAAAGGAACTCATTGATAATAATATAATAACAGCGGGAGATATTAGCACTCCACTTACATTAATGGGCAGAAATTAAGCAGAAATCAGTAAGGTGACAATGGCTCTGAATGGCACACTGGACCAGATGGTTTTAACAAGTATATGCAGAACATTTTATTTTAAAGCAGCAAAATACACATTTTGTGTATTTTGTGTATTGTATATTTGTGACATATGATTTCACTCATATGTGGAATTTAAGAAACAAAACTGACGAACATAGGGGAAATTTTTTAAAAAAGGAGACAAACCACCAAAGAGACTCTTAACTATAGAGAAGATACTAAAGATTGCTGGAAGGGAGGTGGGCAGCAGGATAGGCTAAATGGATGATGGGCATTAAGGAGGGTGCTTGTGATGAGCCCTGGGTGTTATGTGTAAGTGATGACTCACTGAAACTCTACTCCTGAAACTCATATTACATTATATGTTAACTAGAATTTTAATAAAAAGTTGAAACATTTAAAACATAAGGAGATCTAACTTGCTTTCACAAGTTTGAATGTTTTTAAAAATACTGCCAAAAGTTATATCCATTGACTAAAATTTAAAGAATATATTCATGTTTACAAAATATATTTAAGCAGAAAACTCCCTAAAATACACCATCATATGGGCTTTTTTTAATTCATTAGAAGGATGAACTACATAAGGAGAGAATTAAGCTACACCCAATGAGGGGAGAATCAAAGAATTTGATGACATAATTTGAAACCACCATGCCAAAAAAAAAAAACACTCAACAGAAAATCTTCAATATAGATTTTATTTGAGGATTTCATGAGGTAAAGCTAAAAATACCATAGGTTAAATGTCCTACAAAGACTTAATTTATATTCAGGGTTTTAAATATTTTTAAGACAAATATTCAGTTTACTGTCAGTTTTAAATTGTTGTCAGTGTTGAAATGTCTGCAGCCATGGTCAAAGGTATGGAATATTTAGGGCAAGAAGCTCTTTTTTGTGTACTCTAAGAAACAAAATCCATTTCTTGACTAGATTCTTGGTTTGGGTCACTGATAGCTCCTCAGGGGAGCTATCTATGGGATATTCTATGGGACTTAGGGTGGCTTATACTTCTGATCAGACTTTGTGAGATGATTTCAATCCTAATCCATTCTGGGTTGTAGATAGGACATTCAGTCTCTTTTTTTTTTCCCTTCTAAATTCTCTTAAATCTCTTACCAAATTAACCATTAGCTCCCCCACATAAAATAATATTAATCATCCTAGATAGAAATTTAAGAATCAGAGTTGTGTAACTCCTGACCCTGTACTTATTGTAAAGATGTATTTATTTATGTCCTATGGACATTGTGAATCAATATAAGTAATTATGTTTTTCTCTTTCAATGGCACCTCGATAGTTCGGAGTCATGTTTGCATGTACTTCTACTCAGTGTCTATGGCTTTATGACATGATTTTTTTTTAAGATTTTATTTATTTATTTGACACAGAGAGATCACAAGTAGGCAGAGAGGCAGACAGAGAGAGAAGAGAGAGGAGGAAGCAGGCTCCCTGCTGAGCAGAGAGCCCGATGCGGGCCTCGATCCCAGGACCCTGAGATCATGACCTGAGCCGAAGGCAGAGGCTTTAACCCACTGAGCCACCCAGGCACCCATGACATAATTTTTTAAACAACGTAACCCTGCTACATCATTCTTTGTCCTGTTTTATTCATTATGTTTTGAATTTTATTATACAAAACATTTGTATAAACAGGCTTATTCTTGAACAATTTAGAAAATACATAAATATATGCCCATACCAATCAAACCTCTTATTTGTAATTGCAACACTTCAGAACATGGTTTTTACCTAACTTCTTGCTTTTCACCTATATCATTCTTTAATAAATCCTTTTCAAACATCTTCTCAGTTAATTAGCTTGCTAGGGTATCTCATCCACATGCATGTCTTTGGCTAGCACCTACACTAGATCTCCCCCTTTGAGAAACAATTTGGCATTCAGCAGTGGGGAGGGCTGTTAGGTGATAGCTGCAAGCTAGAGTTCTTTCCAAGCGCAGCACAGTATCCGAGCCAAGGCTATGCTTTTCCTGGGAGCACCCAGCCAGTCACCGACCACAGTGGGTGTTCTAGGGCCTGCCCAATTCTGGAACATGAGGGACTCTCGCAACAGGCTATCTTTGATTGGGGCTCACCCTTGAGTTGGCCAGGGCTTTGTTGTACCTGCATCCCAGTCTAGGACTCTCTGTACTCAATTCTGCCTCTTTCCTACCAGGTGTTAGAATCAAAGCATTCCCATGAGCGATCTTTTTTGGTTTTTGTTTGTTTTTTGTTTCTTTACCTTTCATAGGCATTATCAACCCTCTGTGTTTCTGATCAATAAACCTCTTGCACTTCTAACTCCAAATCAGCACCTGAGACTCCAAGAACCCAAAATGACACATTAGGGAACTCACACGTTTATACCTCCTTGAAGTTTCACACCTATAATTATGTACATCTATTTAAAGACATCTCCTGGATGGCTCAAAGAGAACTTAGGTGGAACTAGACCAAACTGAACTCATAATCTCCTAAGTTTTTTTTTTCCATTCTGTTTTCCTGGATAGTCTTAGCATCCATTTGGCTGTGCAATTCAGGAAACTGGGAGCCATCCTTGGAATTCATTCTTGCCTATCCCACATATCTGAGTCATCAGCAGTCATGCTTGTCTTACTTCCTAAATATGCTCCTTTTTCTATTTCTCTCTAGCTCCAACACCAACAGTCCTGGTCTAGCATACCACCATCTCTTGATTTATTTTATACTAGCCTCCAAAGATATGCATCCACTATAATCACCAGCCAATCTACTATTCTCCATACTACAGTCAGCATTATTTTTCCAAACACAAATCTGATCATGTCACCATCCAGTTTAAAATCCTCCTGTTGTTTCCTATTGCTCTTGTGATAAAAACAGAAGCCTTTAGCACAGAAAGTTCTGTGTTCAAGTTCCAGCCTCCTTTCCCTTTCTCCTTACCCTGCCATATTCCAACTCCTTGCTGGTGGGGACTATGCCCATTTTACTTACCATCTTATCTCAGAGTCTGCTTGAACACCTGGCAGATACCAGGTGTTCAATGTGTAGTTGTTTAATACATAATTAAATGATTGAGTAAATAAATGAACCAGTCGATCGCGTCTATTCTCAATCCACTGGACACACTGTGTGTGTGTGTGTGTGTGTGTGTGTGTGTGTGTGTGTGTGTGTGTGTGTTATATTGCCGTGTTTAATCTCAGGGATGCCTATCTGAATCTTATCCATCCTTTAACTTTAAGCCTAAAGATCAACTCCATCAAGAAGGTTTCCTTGACTTACTAGTTGAAAATAGTTATGTGCTCTATTATAAAATCCTATATTCTTGTGTACTATACCTAGTTATTTGATCAAACATCTTTAATATGAGTAACATATCCAATTAAACTCCACAATCATCAAAGACAAGTGTCGAATTTATGCTTTTAAGTTCTGCACGTCACCTAACCTACACATACGTGTATAAGTGTATGTGCTTTACTTGATTGAATGATTTGATTGACTGATCTGGCAACATCTGGATGATTTTGCCTGCCCCTAGAGCAACTGTGGTGATATTAGAAAGAGTGGATGAGGCTAATAAAAATGTGATGGCCCAGTAAAAATGTTGGTTAGGCAATATATCTCTTGAACCTAACTTTAAGTATCAAGAATAGGAAAAAAAAATAGGAGACGCATTTGGCCTATAAATTTTTGTTGGCTTTCTAAACTCAAATGTCATAAAATCTACTTCATAGCTACAGAATGTGCAGTGCTTGTGTGTTTGTAAAAATTGCCTAAGCTTGATAATAGATTTTCTAAGAGAATAATGTGTGTACTGTCAAAGACCAAAAAGTTGATCTTAGGTGCTAGAGAGGCAGGGTATTTAAAAATCTTTAATTGATTTGAATATATATTGACATAGATTAGAAAAAGTAAACTCTCACATCAAAACCATGATTATCATAGCTAATATTGCTTTGGATGGGATTAAGAGACAAATATTTCAGTATTAAAAGTAATTTTATTTTTTATGAATATCAATGGAAAACTTTCTATTTTTTAGTGGTTCCAGGACTAGAATTTAGTGATTCATCACTTACATATGACATGCAGTGCTCCTCAGAAGTGCCTTCCTGATACCCATCACCCATTTAATCCATCCCTCCATCCACCTCCCCTCCAGCAACCCTCAGTTCGTTCTCTCTGGTTAGGAGTCTCTTATGGTTCTCTCTCTGCTTTTATCTTATTTTTCCTTCCCTTCCCCTATGTTCATCTGTTTTTGTTTCTTAAATCCCACATGTGAGTGAAATCATACGATATTTGTCTTTCTCTGACTGACTTATTTCACTTAGCATAATATCCTCTAGTTCCATCCACATCATTGCAAATGGTAAGATTCCATTCTTTTTGATAGCTGAGTAATATTCCATTGTATGTATGTACCACATCTTCTTTATTTATCTGCTGATGGACATCTGGAGTTTTTCCATAGTTTGGCTGTTGTGGAAATTGCTGCTATAAACATTGGGGTACATGTGCCCCTTCGAATCACTATTTTGTATCCTGTGGATTAATACCTAGTAATGCAATTGCTAGATCACAGGGTAGCTCTATTTGAGGAGCTCTATTTGAGTACTTTTTGAGGAACCTCCATACTGTTTTCCAGAATGGCTTTATCAGTTTGTATTCCCACCACCAGGGAAAAAGCATTCCTTTTTCTCGGCAACCTCGCAAATATCCGTTGTTTCCTGAGTTGTAAATTTTAGCTGTTATGACCAGTGTGAGGTGGTATCTCTTTGTGGTTTTGATTTATATTTCCCTGATGCCAAGTGATTTTGAGCATTTTTTTTCAAGTGTCTGTCAACCATTTGTGTTTCTTTGGAGAAATGTCTGTTCATGTCTTCTGCACATTTCTTGACTGGATTATTTGTTATTTGGGTGTTGAGTTTGATAAGTTCTTTACAGATTTTGGATACTAGCCCTTTATCTGATATGTCATTTGCAAATATCTTCTCCCATTCTGTCAGTTGTCTTTTGGTTTTGTTGACTGTTCCCTTTGCTGTGCAAAAGCTTTTGACCTTGATGAAGTCCTAATAGTTCATTTTGCTTTTGTTTCCCTTACCTCAGGAGATGTGTTTAGTAAGAAGTTGCTACAGCTAAGGTCAAAGTAATTTAAATAAAAATATTAAAATAATATGTGCTATGAGATATGGCCAAATCCATGACTGAACCTTAGGAAACATTATTTTAGAGAACTGAAATGTTAGTCTAACTCATTAATGAGTTAGGTTCTTACCACTATTGAATCAGTACTTCAGTTTAATAGCTTTCATTCATTAGATATTTATGGAGGACTGCAAATATGTAAAGCACTGAGCTCAAAACTAGAGGAATAGAATTAAGAGCATGTCTTCCCTCAAGGAGCTTATAATCCCACGGGGAAGGCACCATTGGGGAAAAATAAACCCAGTGCGAATGCACTAACAGAAGGACATTTATTGAAGGGTCAGTTGTAGAGGAGGAGAAAGGTAAAAATGATCAGCTCAGCTGGGTGAAGGGAGTATCACATGAAAAAGGGGGTTAATACAGGAGTTTCATTTGGGAAGCCAGGTGGAAATTCATGGGGCAGACAAGTGAGGTCACATCATTTCAGGTGCAGGCAACAATCTTGTCAAGCAGGAACGCTATCCACCACAAGAAGTAATCCCAAATGGCTAGAGCATGTGGCGCGCGATAGTAGGGGCTGGAAACTAGGGCAAAAGAGGCAAGTACAGGCCTACTGCCCTGTGTCAAAGAGTTGTTCCTAGGGGCACCTGGGTGGCTCAGTGGGTTAAAGCCTCTGCCATTGGCTCAGGTCATGATCTCAGAGTCCTGGGATCGAGTCCCGCATCGGGCTCTCTGCTCAGCAGGAAGCTTGCTTCCTCCTCTCTGCCTGCCTCTCTGCCTACTTATGATCTCTCTCTCTCTGTCAAATAAATAAATAAATAATCTTTAAAAAAAAAGAAAAGATTTGTTCCTATACCTTAAAGGTGATAGAGGACCAATATATGATATAGGCACATGATCAGATTTCTGTTTTTAAAAATAATATTAATGTCGGGGGAATTTTGTATTCTTTTAATTTTAATGCAAGAAATTTGAAAAGTACTTTTTCTAGTATAGATTCTTTTAGAACAAGTTTTTTCCAAACACCCAAAAGCGAGATTTGAAGGAGACAAAAGCTGAAGTGAGATGAGGAAAAACTCAAACCATCAGGGGAAAGAAATCATCCTCCTTCATGACTTCCATCTCCAGTCCTGAGGGTCTTGCCTGTTTCTTAAGAAAGCAGTTCCAGTCCTACCCAGTCATTTACTATTCCCCTTTCACTTTGGCATTTCCTGAAGTATCACAGCATTATCAGTCATGAAGTAACAAAGGTACATTTTTATTATAAAAATCATCAACAAAGTGATCAGAGCTAGTATCACCAGTAATAAGACAAATAACACTGTGTGCCCACAGATAGGCTTCCAGCAAAAAATGTTTAGCCTAATCTAATCATGAAGTATCACACAAGTCAAAGTTGAAGGACAAACTAAGTTTCGTGAAGGTCAATGACAGAATGGAAAATGTTTCAGATTAAGGGAGATAAAAGAAGCAAGGCAAATTGTATAATGTGAACTCTTTGACTGGATCTTGACTTAAAAAGGGGGAAAAAAGCTATTTAAAGACCTAATTGGGATAAGTGGAGAATTTTGAATATGGACCATATGTTAGATGATGATATATAATTATTAAATATCCTGAGTGTGACCTTTATGCTGTGCTCATATAGAAGAATGTCCTTACTCTTCAAGTTGTATGCAGAAATGTTTAGAAGTAAAATTTCAGAATTTCAAAGTTACTTAAATATCTTAAGAATAAGAAAATATTAAACTTACTTAAACAGAGTTAAAACAATTGTTGCATGGATATATGGATGTTGATTTGCTATTCTAGTGGATATTCTGTAGGCTAGACAGTATTTCCAAATAAAATGTTAGAAAAGAAATGATGCCTAAATCCCACCCCCAAAAATTCTGATTTAATTGGTCAGGAGCCTAACCATGGAGACTTTTTGAAGCTCCCAGATAATGCTTAAGTTGAAAACCACTGTAGTTGTTCAAAATTATTATTTCACAATATGGGGGTAGGGGCTGGTAAATATCGCAAATCCTTGAGTCTAGCAGTTCTTGAGCTTTGACTATATGCCCTATGCCTTTGTAAGTACTTAATATGTACCCATTGGCTACATTGATATGTAGCACAGGGAATAGGCCTGGATAGATATTTTAGTCTGTAATTTATTTTTACAAGATATATCTGTGAGTGATTTACTGTTCACCAGAAACTCAAACCATTTCATCCTATAAATAAGACTAAACGATTTAAAAGTGCATCTGCTTGGAATATGTAAACTACCAGGCCAGAGAGTTAAAATTTGAGAGTTTATGTGAAAAACACTCAAAATAATATGTGGTTATGATATATACCAGTGAAAGGGCAAGAGTTTTTCCACACAAAAATATATTAATGCAAGAAAATAAATGATAAAATATGTACACAGTTAACCCAAACATTGAGATAGTGACAGAAATATAGAGATAGTGACAGAAATATAAATTTCTAAAACCAATAACAGTAAAAAAAAAAACTTTTTATCTGACTTTCACCCTGAATAAGAGAGTTAAAGTGAAGATTTCAAGCCAGTAATTATTTTATGTTACATTTTAATAAAAGGTTTAATTGGTGACCTAATATTGAAGGAACTTTATATATCTCTAGCTAAATATTAAATTAAGGTTTTGTTTGGCCCCTAGTTCAGGGATTTGTGTTACTTGCAAGGGGAAAAACAGACAACATCTGGAGCTATAATTACATCTTTTTTTTTTTTGACCGTGATTAGGCAATGTGCATTTGCCTAGTCAATGTTCTTGATCTTCCCATGTTTTTGCATGGCAAAAATTAAATAAACAGTATTATTTCTACAAAAAATAGAAAATACTCTTCAATATAACAGATTCACAGTCTCTGAGTCATTGTTGTGTCAAACAACATATTACTTCCTTATTATTACTATAGTAACTGCATTTATCATTAAATAAAATTTTATCCTTTAATAAAATGTAAATAATTGGTTCTACCCCTTTGCTATATGTGTTAAGAGTTCTAGTTGCACAGCTTAAATTCAGCAACAAGTTTAGAGCTTATCTTACACAGTTGATCCTTGAATGACAGAGGTTTGAATGACACAGGTCCAATTATACTTGAAAATTTTTTCTGTAAGTACAGTACTGTAAATGTATTTTTTCTTCCTAATGATTTTTCCTAATAAGCTTGTTTATTTCTAGCTTATTTTATAAGTATATGTATAGAATATATATAATATGTATATAATTATATGCATATTATTCTATTATATTATATTATATATTATATATTATATGTATATAATTGTATGTTATATATATATAACATACCAAATATGTGATAATTGACTATTTATGTAATTGATAAAGCTTCCAGTCCACAGTAGACTACCAGTAGTTAAGTTTCTGGGGAGTGAAAAGTTTTACACGGATTTTCAACCACACGGAAGGTCAGCATCCCTAACCCTCATGTTGTTCAATTGTACTGATGAGCACAGAATGAATTTTTATTTTTTAATATTCCTAAAAAACAAATTTTATTTAACTATTACTTCAGATATTATCCCCATATGTACATTAGCCAAAGCAATTCAGTTCTATCATTCTTAACTAGAAAAAATAAAGTTCTTCTCCTGCTCCTTGCCTTTTCATTACCATCTATCTGGTCCCCACAACCAGAGAGAAGAATGATGTATTATTTAAGAACAATAATGTCCATGTCTTGGTTTGGTCATATACAGCTAACAAAGCTACTGTATGAATTTGACATATGAATTAGTTATTTACTTATACCTAGTAGCTTTAGGAGACAAAATTTGGAAATGGTGGAAATGAAAAGAATTAATATTAGGCAAAGTTTTGGATAATAATGGCCTTGAAAATTATAGGGAAGGAAATTTCTTCCTTAGAGGTTTAGTCTTTCTTGTCCCTGAACATTAATTTTTGTCCTGGTGTGCGTGTGTGTGTGTGTGTATGTGTATGATTCAATAGCTACTCACTGAACATTAAGAGTAGACTCCCACCTACAACTCACACTATTTGGGAGACTTTTAGAGGCTAAGCTTGGAAAGGCTACACTCACTCTAGACCTTTCTATGAGATTTAGAATGTGCATGATAGATCTGAACTGTCCTTCTTGAGCTTGTATGGGATTATTCTATATCACACTTGGAAGAATATACTTCTGTGGGGGAAAGGAATAGATTCTGGAGTAAAATTAAGTCTTGTGGCTAAAGTATAGAGCTTCTAACACTAGTTGGTCAGATTGCCAAGGAGAAACTCTTAGAAATCTGGGGATAAAATGAGGTTGGGAACTGAAATGTGGAAATCTTTGAGTGCTTTCCTCTTAGACAATGAGAAAGCCAAAGCTAACAAACTCATTTACAATTCTTTCTGCATTACTTCTAGTTATCTCCAGTCCTTTAATAAATTCATGTATAACCTAACTGTTTATAGTGGTTGTGAGGTAGAAGTAAGGAACGGAGCCAATAAGATGTATTGGGCTGCACCACTTTTATCAAGCGTATCTTCTGCAGGGGATTTTCCAAGTTGCACCATTTTCCTGAAGGGACAGGATGAAAAAAAAAAAAGTAAAGTCTTGGGTCTATTTTTTTTTAATGTATGCCATTGCCGGCCATCCTGCCATATCTCTTCTTTCTATAGACATTAGGTATTGTAAAAAAAAAACTTTTTTAAAATTGAACCTTTTTCATCAAAAATGAGAGGGAAAAGAAGAACTGGAAAGGAATAGTGTAGACTGTTGAGCTTCTGTTCCTAGAAGTTCACTAAACTTCTCCCACAACCTGTACAGATGAACATGGGCTATCTTAAAATCACTGTTTGGACCTTTAACATTTTAATAGTAAAAGTATAATGCCACAGAAGCCAAGGTTTCAAGTCATTTCGAGAAGAATGTGAAATGGTTTTCACTTGTGAAGTTCATTTAGGAAAAAATACATGTTGATGTGAGCACAAATGGACATTAAGTACATATTGATTGAGCAAAACCCACATATCTATAAGTGAATAGACTCAGTTTTGTCAACTCCAGAATTCTCACTGTGCCTCACTTGGCTGTACCCCTCCCCAACTGTATAAAGTTGGCCTGCACACCTAAGAGATCATAATGAACCTGTAAGTTCCTGGGATCTTGTGGAGTGACAAGAACCCTCCTGGATCCCTGAGGGCAGATTGTGACAGCATCACTTCTTTGAAAATGTAAAGCAGAGTTCCGCTCATCGCTTACTAACCATATAAGGATACTAATATTTTCTGTTCTTTATTCCAAATCAATAAAAGGACACGAGGGCTTCAAATCTGACATGCAGCAAGATCCTCCTGCCTGCAGCCCTGAGAAGCTGTGATATTTAGGTAGTTAAAAGGTGACTGGCAGGAGGATCCATTGTGTTCGCTACATTGACACATATATCAGAATGTTGGGGAACAGTAAAATTCTGAATGCAGGATATAGATTTCTTGTCATATATCATGTTTAATAGATGTATTTAATATTCACTATTGAATATTAAAACTATATTCCCTTGAAGCAATAGAGGCATCAAGAAAGAAAAATGACATGTTATCTCTTTTGACATAGTGAACACTGGAAAAAGACTCAGAATAAATACTAACTTAATCATGACAGGCATGCCTGGGGAAAGCACATGATAGTTACCACAAGCACTACAGCATCAGATGAAGAGTCCAGAAAGCTACTTCTTCTATTCATGGCTGTGATACCAAATATCTAAACTTGGACAATAGCCATAAGTTATTCTCCTTAGCTTCTTTATCTGTCCAAGGCAGCTAATCATATGCAGATATTAATTGTGAGGAGTAAATAAGATAACGGGCAGGATCACTGCAAAATTTTATAAAAATACAAGTCATTCTAATGGTTTAGTGAGATAATGCATCTAGTATAGGCAAACTCCACCCATTAACTACAGAATTATTTTAATTAGCACCTACAGATCAGCCAAGCCATCCATATAAAGTTAGATAATCCAAATATTAATATGAATATTTGAGTAGAAGTGAGAGAAACATTGAAACAGTGTTAAGAGTAGCTCCAGGCCCTAAATCATGTCTCGTCCCCTTGGTATAGAATATCTATTATTTTCACAGATAAATCATATCAATCTCCTAGAAAATTACTATTTTAAAAGAAATATTTCAATGAACATTAAATTCTTAGTGATGCAATGTTTTTAAAGAAGAACTGGTGTAAAGAACAAACAAATATAAATTGATTTTCAAGTCTAAAAGCTTAGAAACTTAAAAAGTTAGAATTGATACATTAGATGCATTAAAATAGTAGGCTGTAGGATATGCGTAAATTTACAAATTTCCAGTTCCAGAATGGCCCCACATTTTGGAGTGCCTTCCCCAATGCCTCTTCTGGTCCCTGGTGCTGGCCAGGGTTGGCAGTGCCATCCAATGTTCTCTGAGTCCAAATCTTGAACCACAGGGTTTCAGTCTCCTCTTCCCCACTTTGGGGAACACTCCAGTCCTCTTCCCAGGGAATAAAATCAACCGAATGCTCTGAGAAGCTCTGGGATTCATGCTGATGGGGTTGTCCTGCACTCCAGAGTTGGTCCCAGTTCCAGGAGGGCGGGCTGTTGAGCAGATAACTCCTGATGGTCAGCACAGCATTTCTTTTTGCAGAATCTGATGAGATCAGGGGTCGTCATAAAGGCACCTAAAAGCAGCAGATGTCCGTTGACTCTATCATCACATTTAAGTTTCGAACTGGGCTACTGAGAATTCATTGCCAGACCTGGGCTTGAGCTATGTGTGTGGGCTAGTGAGTGAGTTCTCAGTTCTGTTCTGACCACAGCGCCACCTCTGGTCTAGCGTCCAAGGGTGCACTTTACTCTATGCACACAGGGCTACTGGCTCCTAGCACAGTCACCTATGACCTCTGCAAACTCCATGCCACATGTCTACCAGCTCTCTGGGTGTGGCCATACTTATTTATCCAAGGGCTTTGACTGATACTGACCCTTGCCTTTGATCAGTGTGGTAATGTCACACTCATCTGAAATGATTTCCTTGCACACATTGGACTATTCTTTTGCTTTCCCCTCCCTACAAACCCCTCACCTATCCTAGTCTCTACTGGTGGCAGTGTTTGGAAGAAAGACAGGTAGTTACCAGTAAATGAGATCCCATTCTAGGAATCCAGTGATCCTGGCCTAAACGGTTCAAGGAAGGACATGCTTGGAAGGCATGTTGTATGTTTATGCTATAAAATTCTAAATGGTGAATTTCACTTGAGCAGAAAATAAATTGGTCACATTTTCCTACATAGTCTGAGTAAGGCTTATATTTGTGGCCATGATCAGGAAAGCTCAGTGAGAAGATCTGAGAAAATCCTTGGAAGATAGCAATCATGGAAGGAACTATGGATGAGACATTTATGAGTGAATAATCATGTGAACAGGATTAACTAAATGGTATTAGGGAACTGAAGAAGCAAGATCCATCTTTTTCAATGTACACAGGTTCCAAAGAACTTTAACCTTGTGACAACAATGTCAATGCCTTTTTTTTCTCAATGAGACATATGCAGTTAGCCGGGAATGATGTATTTGACAATACAGAACATGAAGAGATTGTTCCTGAACTGGAAGAAATAGTGCATAGCTACCACTGGGAAAGGCTGTCTGCCATGGACCATGAACTGTCTGTCCTGGGTTGTTGCTTTGTGTGCCAGATTACAAGGTTACTCTAGCTCCTTATATTGATCGGTTTCTATAACTGGTCACAAAAATATTTAGTAGGTCAAGGTGACTGCAGCAGGAAGGGAGAGGGGTAGATGAGAGTGGTTTGCAGCTTGCTATGTTTTACAACTTGTTCAAAAAGTTCTCCCCTCTTGCCTTTGGGTCACGTCCTATAGGATGTCTAACCAATTGAGCCACCCAGCCAACCCACTACACGAGCAAATATCATCTGGGCCCACGGCATCACCCTGTGGGACTTGGCAAGAAGAACCAATGCAACTATGCTGATGATCCTGTTGTTTTCTGTCCTGCGAACAAGTAAGTCCTTTGTCCCTGACCTAGAAATCTACTGTCTTGACCTAGCGTCCTTGAAATGGAAACAAACTAGCTTGTTAGACTGCAAGTGGTAAACGCTCACAGGCTTCCCCTTTCTTGGCATATACTACACAGAATTTTCAGGTGCATTGATTGGACAGTAAACAAATACGTAAAAATGTTTAAGCAATTCTAAATTTTCATCAGTATAGCGTTATCCTGATACTGATACATACACGGGAACCAGAGAAAAAATAATTGCCCTGGAGTCTATACAGTATTACGCTGTAGGTAGGGATGGCCCTTGGTGGGTTTCCATGATCTGAACGGCTGCCTATGCTGTTAAGCAGGAAGTGTACCCAAGTTGGCTTTTTGTCTCGTGAAACTGAGAGTTCTAAAATAGTATGCAAATACCCTCTTCTTCTTTGTAAGTTCACATCATGGCACTGAACGTTTACAAAAGACCTACACTGGTACCTGTCTTTGCTAACCAAAAGAAATGTAAAGAGAAGTTTTGTTTTCTTTTTTAAGAGAGAGAGAGAAAGAGAGATGGGGGGAGGGGCAGAGGGCGAGGGAGAGAATCCTAAGCGGGCTCCACTCTCAGTGAGGTGACCGACACTGTGCTCAATCTCACCATCCGGAGATCATGGCCTGAGCCTAAATCAAGAGTCAGACGCTTAGCTGACTGAGCCATCCGGGTGTCCATAAAAGTTTCACTTTTACGATGAAAGGCTAAAAGTAAAAATAGCATTTGGTGTTTGTTTTGTGGTGAGTCATTATATGGGCAGTGTGGCTAAGCTCCAGCCCTGGGAACTACACTCAGCGTCTGACTGCCATAGCCTTCAACTGTGTCTGTGAGCAACTGTGTTTTTTTCTCGATTTATTTTATGCAACTGTTAGCATGATGTGTCCTAAGGTATCTGAAAAGCCCAAGAGAGATTATTTTTGGGTTCTGGGGATGCTCATGAAACTTTCCAAATAAATTTAATGGTAATCGTTCCTTCGCCTTATGCCATTTCAGCTTAGAAGAGCTTCATGTTGTACTTCTGGATGGCAAGGGAAAACCTGTAATTGTATGTGTTTATTATAGTTCTCAAAGTATGTGTTCTATGAGTAACCAAGAAAGATAATAATTTAAAAGAATACTTTTATTGAATTATCATATGCCAAGCCCTGATCAAATATTTGATATAAACTATCTCATGAAATCCTAAAACCCGACAATCCTCAATTTTTTTCAACCAACACATCTGAAATTTCATCCCTAGTTAATATTTTAAAATACTCTACTTAAAGGCATGGGTAGAGAGAAGCTTAGGTTAAGGAGAGTGTTAAGGACAGGGTGGGTGTTTTACAAAATATATTCAGAAGACACCAGATTAGCTTATAGATTGGATAAGAACAACAGACGTTAAGAACTATGAAAACAGATTTACAAGGACCTCAGGAATTGAAACTAAGGATGTGAATGTCCTCCTCAGGACTCTATTTCTTTCCTTTTTATTCCTTATTTTTTACTTTTTCTGTCTGTTAAGAACTCACAGTACAAGGTGGAATCATGACTAGCAACTCCCGGATGCATATCCTTAAATCTTCACCTCTTGAGAGAAAAGGGTTCATCCCTCTAATTTAGGTTTAAGTTCCTAGGAAGGAGTTTGATGGACACAATACACACCATATGCTCACTCCTTGGGTTAATCACTGTGGGCACAATGCACTAGGATTAGCCACCTTCACTAAGCATCAAGTTCAAATCCCAGAGGGGAAAGATGCCAAGCAAACTAAGCAAAGAGCTATCTATAAAAATGCATTAGACAACTATGGATCCATCTTTACTTTAAGATTATGAATTAATGTTATCATTGGTTTATTTTTTGCAAAGAAAGAAGATCAACTGTTATTCAAGTATGTAACTTAAATCTCACCTCGGGAGCCAGAATCCACAAAACCAAGACCTGCCTACTATACATGAGCCTGGGACTCAGATGTAAAAAAATAAAAATGATGGTCTATATAGCCAAGAAATACATTCTAAACACATTATAGTTATCAAGGATCATCAACCCTGACATACTTCTATCACCAAAAAGGGATTTCCTAGTAAGGCCAATAAAGGCAGTGGAGTTTATTATTTATCTTTAATAAAGAAGTAGATTAAGACTATCCAGTGTCACAGAAACACTAGTTAAATGGTTCAACAGCATGTTTGAATTTACATTAGAAAAGCAAAACTACTTGTTTAGTATTGCACAAAAATACCATCCATATTCTAATCATGGATTTTGACGTCAAAGGTGCTCAGCTAAATGTGAGCTCTTTGCAATGATTAACACTTGCAGAAACATTTATTTTCATAAACTTGCAAACTCTGGCAACCTCCTTCACTAGAGGGCATTTTAGAGAACTTCTGAAAACCGAGTGTACATAATAGAACTGAATTATTTTTATGACTGTTCGCACTCATTTCTAGTATTGGCACCTTTTTATTAGAACAACATCAAGATGTGTCTGTTAAAAAAAAAGTGGCTTTTACATGCCAAATGACTTACTAGGTGCATGCCATAGTGAAAAAGCAGGTTAAGGGGATGATTAGAGGGACAGTTTTCTGTTACTGGCATATGAGTGCCAGAAACGACTTCCTCTCCTGAAGGGGGGAGGGGAGGAAAAGGTGTCCTGAGATAAATATTGATGGCCTGGATATAAAATAAAGACCAGGATAACCTGGTAGATACTATTAGCATTTATATCCTGTGGCAGGCATAGAGGGGTAGAGTATTGGTTTTTTGGGTTTTGGGGGGTTTTTTTGGTTTTGGTTTTTTTTTTTTTTTAGGGCTGTAGGCCTCTTACCTAGTTTTCCTGAAATCACGGCCACATGACATTCCTGTGCCTAAGACACTTCTGTCTTCATAGACCTCTTCCTCCAAAAACATAATTATAAATTGTGTTTATCATCGTGTTGGCTTAAAGAGAAATATATTCCCCTTTTATACTAAAACATTTTCTTTGACCTTAAAGTCTATTTTTAATTCTGATATAAAAGATATTAAAACATGTTCATGGACTTCTGAAAGCCCTGCACCTACTGTGCCCAATAGATAAGGTGGTCCCGAATAAAACCACGCCTCTTACTCCTCAGGAATATCCAATCTAGGGAATCTAGTTCAGTTAGGTTCTTGACACTTCTAGGTGAGAACGATTTTAAGATCAAAGATGCTAAATGGCTAGGCAGTGAGCCCAAGGATCCACTCGTTTAAAAAGAATAACTAAAGAGCATCATCACCTACAGGCAAACAGTTCATTCTCTGTTGACTCAAACACAAATGTTGGAGTTGAAAAATTCAGATCAAAAAGAAATACAGTGCTGAAGCAACTGTTCCTAAGGAAGCTTTCAGATGTTCCCTTTGAATGAAATAAGTTGGCAGAACACAGTGTCAGCTTTAGAATATATTTAATATTTGTTAGTTAATATCATGCCACAGTCTACACTCCAAGCCACAGAAAGGTAAGCAAACACTTAGGAGTTGTTGGACAGAAATATATACCTCTGTCCTAAAGAAGATGATGCCATTTCACATTATTCATTTAATCATTCAATAAATATTAATTATTGCATACTGTATTAGATGCTAGGAATCTGAGCCCAAGCCTAGAGGTTGAAAAAGCCTGGTGTGTTGGGTGGGGAGGGTACAAGATGGTGATGTTGATACTAAAAAGACAATGTGATGGGGATAGTTTGCTATGTTGAAGGATTTATTTTATCCTAAAATTGTGAGGAGCCAATGAATGATTTTAACTGAGGAATGGCATGATGATAATTTAGAAACATTATTTATAGTAGTAGTAAGGAGTATTGGTTTCAGGATAGAATCACCTGTGGAGCCTTGAACCTTGCCAATGCTTAGACCCCACCCAGCAAAGATACCTGTTCATTTAGCCTCCTGTAGGTCTCCAACCATAAGGGTTTTTAAAAACTTCCCAGGTGATTGTGATCTGCAGCAAAGGTAGGAGACCCACTGCTATGGAAGACTGGTATGGAACAAGACTGCTCTGTGATGCAAGAGATAATATGGAAGTAAACTAAGAGCACCAGAGGAACACGCAGGAACTAATAGCATACAGGAACAAGAAATTTCTTTGATTGGATTTACCATGAGTGATTTCAAAACGAGTACAATAAAACTGGTGTCTCCAGGATCTAGCCACACGGCTCCACCGTGTGGATAAACTGTGATGTATCAAGTCAGCTGATAGCTTTTTTCCTTCTGATCCCGGTTGTTGTTAACATGAGAATATTAGTAGAAATAAAAAGCCAAAAATTGTGTGTTGATTAGAAGAAAAATATGTACTGATACTTGAAAAGATTTAGAACTCAAATACTTTATTCAAAACTGACAAAATGTTTTAGGTATGAAATTTCTTTTTAATTTTTCCTTGGGTACAACCTTTATGAAAAAGGTATTTATTTACATTTATTAAATCTAAAGTCTATTAAATAGTGAAATTAACACACCCGTTTGGGGCAAAAGATATTAAGAGTGTTGCTTTGAGGACTTGAAATGCCAAACATTTATAATTGCTTCTTATCGCTCTAGGATTCCTTGAAAGTAGCTTCATAATCATACCACTCTGATTCTTGGGCTATACTGAAATAATTCAGGTAGAAATTTTAAATTGATTAGAAGAAGAGCAAAATAACTTGATTAATTTATATGACTATAGAAGTTTCTCATCTTATTTAACTACTCACATAATTCTCTTTAAAAGCTTGGAATGTGTGATTCTTAATGGCAAAATAAAACATCTTCATAGTCTGTAAACTTTCATACATGATTGGCTATTGTAATTTATCAATATCTCTTCAAGCAAATTCTGAAAATGAGATTATTAAACTAGTGAAATTAACATTGCATTTCTAATTCTCCAATCTCTAGACAGCGTGCTCAATAAGCACTTTTTCAGTTCATAATTAAGTTGTACTTTTCTTCTCTAGGTTTAAGGCAAGTTTAAATTTCAATTCCATAGTCTCATTTAATATATCAAGCCGAAGGTTTATATTTTACCTCAAAACTGTCTTTTTTCTAGAAGAAACATAATGCTTACCAACTGAAATGTTTCAAAGCTATTAAAGCAAAAAAAAAATCGTTCTAAAAATGTAAATGGTTAAGAATATTGTCTCCCTTACTGTAATGACACCCTGTTGACCAAAAGGTCTTTTCTACACAGAGGACAGTAATTAACTTCATAGATATTTTTAGAATATCTGCTGGATATGAAGCACTATACGAGCATCATAGGTGATGTCTAAAAACAGGATTCTTTCTTCAAAGAAGTTTAAGTCTTTGGGGCAGTTAAAAGTCAAACAATAAGTTAACCCAGATTACATATTTTTTTAGCCTTGAAAACAAATAAAACTTTATTAAAAGTAATTATATATCAGTTGCTTTTTTTAAATTTGATTTTCAGCCAAATTTTTATTTATTTATTTAGTTAGTTGTTTATTTATTTAATTATGTTTCCAAAAGAGTGAAACAAAGTATGTTCAATGAGTAAGAAGGGATCACAGTGAACTGAAATGCTTAGGCAGTAACAGAAGTAACAGGATTTAAACTAGATGGACTTAAAACAAATTTATATAAACAGAAGGAGTTTGGGGCATTTCAGGCAGGGACAGTGACAAGAACATTAGCTAAGAAATAGATCACAGTTTATAACCTAGCAGCACTAGTCTTATAGGAGCCTGGTAGAGATGGAGAACCTTGGTCTTGGCCTAGGAATCAGATTCTGCATTTTACCAAGAACCCTAGATGATTTTCACTTACATTAAAATTTTTTTTAAAGATTTTATTTATTTATTTGACAGAGATAGAGAGCACAAATAAGCAGAGCGGCAGGTAGAGAGAGAGGAAGAAGCAGGCTCCCTGCTGAGCAGGCAGCCCGAGCGGGCCTGGATCCCAGGACCCTGAGATCATGACCTGAGCCGAAGGTAGAGGCTTTAACCCACTGAGCCACCCAGGCTCCCTTACATTAAAAATTTTAAAATACTTGTAGAAAAAGTCAGCAAACTTTTATTCTGTAAAAGGTCAGATAACAAATTTTCGGCTTTATAGGCCAACAACTCAGCTCTGCTACTTAGTATCGAAGCAACCATAGATGACAATATGTAAATGAACAAGCATGGTTGAGTTCCAGTAAAACTTTATTACTGTGATGGCTAGTTTTAAATGTCACTTTGACTAGGACGGGGTGGGGGGTAGATATTTGTGTGTCTGACAATGTTTCTGGATAACATAACATTTGGATTGGCAGACTGAGTGAAGCAAATTGCCTTCCTTAGGGTGGGTGGGCCTTATCCAATCTGTTGGATGCCTGAGCAGAATGAAAGGAGGGTTAAAGGTGAATTTGCTCTCTCTGCCTGACTTTGTCTAACTGTGGCATTGAGTTCTCCTGCACTCGGCCTGGAACTTACACCATGGGTTCTCCTGGGTCTCCAGTTTATATACAGTTTATATACATTTATATATATGATCATGGACCTTCTCAGCCCCCATAATTGCATAAGCCAATCCCTTATGATAAATTATAAGATAAAGATTTATACATAAATATAAATAAATATATGTATTTATAGGGTATATATATCCATCTATCCTCTTCCCACTGGTTCTCTTTCTCTAGAGAGCCCTAATACTGCTATGCAGTTATGGACATTAGAATTTGAATTTCATAAAATTTTCATGTATCATGAAGTACTATTCTTCTTTTGATTTTTTTTAACCATTTAAAAATTTAAAAACTGTTCTTAGTTTTCAGGTCATACAAAAATAGACACTGGCTAGTTTTTTTCTGTGAGTCTGCAGTTTGCCAACTCCTATCTTAGAACACTGAGCAGCCAACAGGGATCCTGAAAACATGTTAGCCCTTCAGTTATTTTTATCATCTAAATTCTAAATTCTAAAATATATAGCAATAGAAGAATAACAACTAAAGAGGTTATTACTCCATAACCAAAAGATATCTTAACCCAATTGTGAGAGAATGAATTTTTTCCTCACCTTTTTTAGCCAGTGGGAATGTGGCTATTAATAATTTTTTTTTCAAATGGGTATTTAATTTCACTGTGGCCATGTTGCATGTGTATAAACATAAGGCCAGCAAATGAATAAGTTTCTCCTATTATTTTCTCTCGCAAAGGTAACCTGGAATAAAAGTATGGTTTTCTTCATTCAACCCAACAGAAAAGGTGGAGACTCTCCATTACAAGGTACACTGTCATTCTCCTCATTATCTGGGCTTTAAAAATCAACTGCATCGATGCAACTCAAATAGTAGTTCTCAAAGTGTAATTCATGTTCCCAGCATCATCTGGGAGCTAGTTAGAAATGTTCATTCTTGGGCCTAACCAGGACTGTGGAGTGGGGCCCTACAATGTGTGTTTTAACAAGTTTTCCAGCTATTGAACATTAAAGTTTGAAAGCCAACTAACTTGAGAGAACTCAAGAGTCCAGATTCCTGGGGCTCCACTCTAGGTGTACTGAATAGAAACCTCTGGTTTGCATTTACAAGTTCCCTGGATGACTGTTAGATTCATTCATATTTTAAAGTTGGCTGCTTTTCTTTCATCCTACCACCCCATCCAACCTGTAGGGCTTTGCAGAGTTCTATACATTTTACATTTGCAAAAAAGTTCCAAACCTAATGCTAATCTTCAAAAAAACCTAAGACTAAAAAAAAAAAAAAAAAAACCACTCCCAGGCCCTGCTCCAAAATTACATGTAAAAATATATAAATGTATTACATTTCATATAGCATATATCATATATGTATGAGACACATGATATCTATCTGGGAGCATAGTGAGGAATTCGTCTTTATATTCCTCAACCTGACATAGCTACTCAAAGAGTAGACATTTGGGCCTCACCAGTAGAATTGATCTACTTGTTCTATTTTAATGTGGACCTCATAAAGTTGTCATTATTAAAACAATCACAAATAATTTCCAGATTAAAGCACTGCAATTCTGAAAATTTTTCTCTTCCACTCAAAATTTTTGACCTTATTACATACAAATTACTTGGCTTCACATTCGACACCCTTGGCTAATCTTCTAACTAATTCATACCTCCCTTAACTCACCTTATTCTCCAACCAAGCTATGTTCTTTTTTGTCTCTAGATACACATTATACTTTGTGCCCCTCTACTTTGCCCAAGCAGATCCCATCCGCCTGGAGTGTTGTCCCCCTCAATATCAATAACAAAATCAAATTCACATTAGTGTTATATCATCCAATTAGCCTGTTCTAGGTGTCCATTAATAACTAAAATTTATTGAATAATTTGTAAAAGCCAGTCCCTCTGCTGTGTCCTCACATGCATTAACTAACTTAGTTGTAGCTACCTAATAAAGTACTTATAAAAATTATTTCCTTCACTGTTCAAAAGTGAAACTCAGGGTATATAGATTGAAGTGATTTTCCCAGGAATACTCAGTAGCAAATAGTAAAGCTGGGATTCTGATTTCGTATCCTGAGCTCTGAAATACTAGATTTACTGAGTCACAAATGAAATCTTTCCACCCTGTTAAATAGCTACAAAATTGTGTTGGAAATGATTATGTGGTATTCTATATAATAGATACGTTCACAATTGATTAATTGGTATAAAGGAAGGATAAGGTGATAACAGATCACTTCCAAACTTGGTTCCAAGAGAACTGAGTTCAAAGACTTTGGGGGGGGGGGCGTTGTTAACAGTGATTAAAACACCACCACCACCACCATACAGAAATTACCTTCATGTTGACCACCTAACTCTATCAGAAGAGACACTAAGCCTTTGGACTGAACCATAGCTAGTAGGAGTTGAATGAACTAGGCTCTGGGTTTTCCACTGTTTCAAACCACAAAAATGTCTTGTCTACATTAATACCAGCTATCACCCCTTAGGAAAAGTGAAGGGAGAGAAATTGAAGAGAGAGACGAACCAGGAGAGACTATGGACTCCGGGAAACAAACTGAGGGTTTTAGAGGGGAGGGGGGGGTGCCTGAGCCTGGGGGTAGGTAGGTACTAGGTGGTAGTGTATTAAGGAGGGCACATCTTGCACTCCACACATGGAGCACTGGGTGTAGTACATGAACAATGAATCTTGGAATACTTCATCAAAAACTAATAATGTATGGTGACTAACATAACACAATTAAAAAAAGTAGAAGAAAAGAAACCTTACTACCCCACTCCCTTTTGTGTCCTACCCAAGGTTACTGTCATTGAGAGGGGACTGTATTTGTGCAGGTCATAGTCATTCTACTACAGTGTCTGATATAGGGACTATGAAATAGCCCATTTTTATGTCTCCATCCCTTCATCACCACCACCTAACAATTAACACTAGGCTTTGAGTAGAGTGGTGATTTTGTAAGATGCAGAATTGGATATGGATTTATAGAATTTGTTCCTCAGTGTGTTATCAAGCCTCTTTACACTTTACTTTTAAATAGTCCTAAAAGGAAAGAAAATGTGTTTCAATTTGGGGGAGGGGTACATTTAGATCAAGCCTATTTTTTAGAAGCTCTTCTTTTTCTTTTCCTTTAATATTACTCAGTTTTTGGAGAAACTAGGTATTTGCTACATGCAGCAGCTTTTCTTTTAGTCATAACATGAAAAACTGGGGGGGGGAACTAAGAAGGGTTTTGGAGCCAATGCTAATTGCATATATCAAAAAAGATTTGCAAAGAGCTTAATTTTGAATATCATTGCCAAGCTATATTTAGAACGTCACACACTTATGTCAGTAGTTGAAGTGGTACAATTGCACGTCAGATTTTAAAGGAAGGAGGATATTTTGTGTTTTTGTGAGCATTTTGTGAGATGTGCTTTTATTTTCCCTCCCAACCTTTTTTTTTTTTTTTTGCCTTTATGGCCCTGAAATCAGAAACTTTGTGGATACGAGTATACTGATGTGTTTGGGAAATAACTATGAATTACTGAGGCCACTTAGTAAAATGTATTGGACTACAAAATTATTCCAAGTTCCACATATATTTATTGGCCACTCCCTCACCTTTCTAATTTCCTTGTTCTCCTTTTATTCATAAGATCAAACAGTCTGATAGTCTTTATTTTTTCCCAAACATTATGATCACTAGGGCAGAGCCTAAAGAAAAGAAAAATTACCTTATAGGGAGAAGAGAGAAATTCCTGGTACTGTCAAGAGAAACCTGGGCATCACACATGGGTAAGTATAGAGACTTTGCACCATGACTAGCAGATGACACCTGTTCTGCATCACCTGATCTCAGATTCATAGTCCTTGGTTTTGAGGTAATGCATGCAGTCAAAATATTTAGAGTTTGTCTACAAATACATACTGTAACAGTATTTAACAACTGCAGCACAGTAAAAGAGACTGTGTTTACTTGAAAACTCACTGTAATCCTTCCTGTTAACATTCACTTTCTGGGTGGTGTCTAAGGAGATAATCCTTGTTTTCAAGCTTTGAATCTTTCTATTTTCTGACAATATAGATTCTGTCAGTTTGTTTAGTTTATTTGAAACGTCTCCATCTAGTATCAGGGAGGTTGTGATTTAACTGGAGAGGGGTGTGGAGGGGAATTGACCATGCACTGATAATTTTGAAATGCATTTCTCTCTATTCTTTGAACTTTTACATAAATATAAAAAGCATGAAGAGAAACACTTGCTACTTTTTAGCTGGAATTGGAAATGGAACTAAGTAAAGGCACCCAGTTCTAAGTCCACCGTCTGCCTTGCACTATAGAAATAGCACAGGAATAAACTTGTGCTCAATAAGCTCAATAGGGGAATATCACTCAGACATAGTGACTAACGTAGCATCCAGCCTGCTCACCTTAATAAGAAATCATATGTGAGCCTTAATGTTAGGGCATCAGTAACAACTTTATTCTGTAGCTGGTTGATTTAGATAGAGTTCTTTATACATTCCCAAAATATGGTCAATGTTAATTTTCGTAGGCTAAGATTTGTTACAGATTTAAAAAACAGTCACATCATCACCACCGCCATTTTCATATTTGTCTTTCTAAAGACGCTGGGCAATTTTACTGTTACCCCTGTGGACACCCTATTCAGCCATCTCTCCCAAATGCCTACCTTTGGATTCCCCTTTACCTAAAACGAAGGAGCTGTCAAATGCTTTTCAGGAAAACAAACAAACAAAAAAGAATTGACATGGTATATACATAACTATGACGGGCCAAGATCTAATGTACATACTAATTTATCTAAATCACCTCATTTCCTGCCTATCTTTTGAAAACTTTGTTTTTCCTTCAAAATTTATTCTTCCCGGTTACACAATATTTTAGGGTGCTTACAATCCACTGGACTCATAACTTGCCATGTCCTTCCTCAACATCATCACATCTTCTCCGTTCTCTTTTTTTAGCCAATTTACTAGTCCAGATTACCAACATATGTTCAAGGAGTGTCTGGATTTTCAAAGTTATAAACTACAAATATACAAGTTTGAGAAATTCAAATAACTTTGGCAAACTCTACCCTCAACTGTACCTGCCGAAATGAAACAAAAAAACAACTCTCCCTGAAGACTCTAAAAGCATTTTCATAGAACAAAGAGTTAGAGATACCCGGCCAACCTCTTTTTATCTACATAAATTTTACCTATGTAAAGACCTAAACTCTCTTCATCTCATTTTTATCTGCTTTTTGTTTTGAGAAAAACAATTTGCTGTCCATCAGTCTGTCTTTCTAACCCCACTTATAATGCACAGAATAAGATATGCCCAAATGGGATAAATAAAAAAGCCAGTAAAGATTTTTGGAGTCCATATAAATTTTGTATCACAAATGCAGTTTTGAAAATACTAGTAATTGTGAATCTCTTCAGTATCAACAATAGCTTATTGCAAGTCTCCCTTGGGGCAATAATGAAAATGGGAATTCAAGAAAATCCTAAAGCTACCATACATAGTGCTTCAGATATGGAAATGGGGTAAGATTGGCTAGTAATCAACAGAAGGGGAGGGAAAAGTTCACGGGAAAAGGATTGGGTCTTTTGTAATGTTCCAAGCATATTCTTCCTTAAAAGTCCCAGGAATGCTTCTGCCTTAGGACTTTGACTGTTCCATCTGCCCCAAAATCTCCCCCTCTTCCCCATCATGCCTGATAGGCCTACTCCCTCAACTCTTTCAAGCCTTTGCTCAAATGTCACCTTTTCAGTGAGGTGTACTCTGAACACCTCCTTAAAAGCTGACAACTTCCCAGGTCCTTTGCCCAGTTCTGGTTACTCCAGTTAAATTGTTCATGTCAGCCTCCACGTAACCACACCTTCCCTCCCTTTTGGACATCCCTGCCTGTCGCTTCTCCTTTAAATTTTGTCGGGAAGGGGCGGAGCTAGGGCCTAGCCTCACAGAAAGGAGGAGCGTCTCCGTAGGCTCCGCCCACTTGCCGGAGGGATGGACCCACGGGATGTTCTCCTCTTAGTCCGCTCCGGAAACGCGACTGCGGACGGAAATATCACGTGATTGTAACGTCAACGCGCCCGCGCCGGCCGAAAGGACGCCCTCGCTTTCCGTGGGCTCGCGTTTGTGCCTTCGGTGCTTTTTTTTTCCCTCACGGTGTTGTGGCGTTTGGCGTCTTTTTCTCCAGACTCCCGGGGCCTGCTCTGGGCGATGTACCACAACAGTAGCCAGAAGCGGCACTGGACTTTCGCCAGTGAGGAGCAGCTGGCACGGCTGCGCGCCGACGCCAACCGCAAATTCAAATGCAAAGCGGTGGCCAACGGGAAGGTGAGGAGTCTGGCGGCCGATTCCCTGTGCCGGCCTCTAAACTCTTGAGCAACTGTTGCCCACCCCCCTTCTCTCTCCTGCCTTCCCTGGGGCTTCCGCACACCTTCATCTCCGCTGCCGGTGCGTCTGCGGAGCGCGGGGCGTTTTACTTAATAACCGGGCGAGTACTTTGCCAGGTGCTGTGCGTACAGAGACCCACAACGCCGTTAACGTAGTCGAGTGGCAGAGGAGTAATCAGTAACATGGCGAAGAAAAGACTTTGTAGGATGCTTCCGTAGAGCGGGACCAGAGCTTTTTATTAGTCAAGAGGATTTGTAGGGGAAGGCTTTTCCCAGTAGTTGATGGAGAGAAAATGGAGAAAGGACGTTCCAAGCCGGCAGAGCCACAGGTGCAAAGTGGGAGGTCGGAACTTGCAGGGTTGAGGGCGGCCTGGTGGATGCTCTGGATCGTGTGGCAGAAGCTCAATACAGGTGCTTGAAAGGCTGGAGAAGGTATAGACCAGGAACTTGTAAGCGGAAGTAAGGAGTCTGAGCTTATGATGAGATGGGGAACTTTTGAAAAATTGTAATTAATTGGGAATTAACCTTTCAGATGCTGTTTTAGAAAGAGACCTCAGGAAACCTGGTGGTGAATGGATTGGAGGGGACAGGGAGGAGCCAGGGAAAGAGGAGACCGTCAGTACAAACCTATTGACTGAGGATGCTTTAGACTTTGGTCCTGCCAGCCAAGTCCTTTTTGTTATAGCTCGAACCGGTTTACTTTTTTTTTTTTTTTTTTTTTTTTTTTTTTTTTNTGACAGAGAGAGAGAGGGAACACAAGCAGGGGGAGTGGGGAGAGGGAGAAGCAGGCTTCCCGCTGAGCCCGACGTGGGTATCCCTCCCAGGGCGCTGGGATCATGACCTGAGCCAAAGGCAGGCGCTTAAAGACTGAGCCACCCAGGCGCGCACCTCCCCCCCCCCCCCCCCCTTTTTTTTTTTTTTCTATTTNACAAGCTTCCCTTTAGCAAGTATTCCATGTTTCAGACCTTTTGGTACTGAGTTACTTTTTACATTTAACTCATGTCTGTTTCATACCCCCTAATTTTTGTGCTGCGCGAAGTAGTAGGGACTGTTCTGTGTACCATTCTAAGCATTTAGTAAGTAGTGCTAGCTCATTTAACCTTCACAACTATCCCATGAGATAGATGCTGTTATTATCCTTGCTTTACAGCTGAAGAAACTGAGCTATAGAGTGGTTAAATAATTTTTCAGGATTAGATTGCCCGTAAGTGGCAGAGCCAGGATTTTGAACACATTTCTGTTCTAAATCACAATACCGTGCTGTCTCTATAAAATTAGTTTGTATTAGTGTTAATTTCCTTGGGCTAACATAAAAAAAAAATTAGCACAAACTGGGTGGTTTAAAACAACAGAAATTTACTGTCTCACGATTCTGGAGGCCCGAAGTCTGGGATAAAGTTGTTAGAGTATTCTGGAGTTTTTAGGGGAGACTTGCTTCCTCTTTCAGCTTCTGTTAACCCTAGGTGTTCCTTAGCTTCTGCCTCCATATTTACATAGTGTTCTCTCTGTGTTTGTATCTTCCCATGTACTTGTTGTAAGGATACCAGTCATATTGGATTAGGAGCCCATCGTACTCTAGTAGGACCTCATCTTAACTAATTGCATTTGTAGAGACTCCATTTCCAGATAAGGTCACATTCTGAGGTACCGGGGGTTAGGATGTCAGCATACCTTTTTTTGGTAGCCATAATTAACCCAATAATAACACTGCCTAGTAGGTATTTGTTGTAAAATTGTTGTATTATTAACCATCTAGTGTATTCTGTGGAGAGTTTATAAAGACAAATGGGGGGAATATTTTAAGTGTCATAATCATCCTTGAGACACTTGTTGATTTTTACCTCAACCTGTGTGACTTAATGACTGAGGAAGAGATGTTGAAAGCTTTCCAACCAATGACAGTATGTATCTTCTTTTTGATTTATAATTGACATCAAACTTGTGAGCATATGCACACCCTCTGTCATGATTCGTTTTACCCTAATGAAGCAAATGTCCAGCTGGCATTCTGAGAAATTGTGAAATGATGGTATAGTTTTAGTTTATCAAATATTTCACTACAACTATCTTGTGTAATATTCAGCAGCTCTATAAAGAGAAAATGATATATGGCATATTTCCCTTTGGTTGGAGATAGAAACTAAACTTATTCTGGACAGAGAAAAGTATTTTAAGAGCATTTCATTGAACTCTTGTTGTAACTTTTGGTCTAAAGGTTATTCCGAATGATCCAGTCTTTCTTGAGCCTCATGAAGAAATGATGCTTTGCAAATACTATGAGAAGAGATTATTAGAATTCTGTTCAGTGTTTAAGCCAGCAATGCCAAGGTCTGTTGTGGTAAGTTATGAGTGATAAAGTATAATATCCTTTAACTGACTTATGAAATCAGAACTCTTCTAAACATGTAACTCAGTTCTCTGTCCATTTTAGGCAAATTTATGTATTCAAGTTTTTGTCACATTATGCATTTTTTTTTGATTAATTCCTTAACTTGGGAATTGCTATATCATTTCTTACAAAGTATTTTCATTCTCATTTCATTGTCAAAAGAATTTTGAGATCTGCTAGAAGGTCATAACATCCTCATTTTACAGGGAAAGAAAATACTACTTTCTCTCTGGGTTTTCAGCTAATGACCAATAGAACTGGGAGTAAAACATAAAACTAGTGCCTTTAAAAATCTGACAAACATGTTTGAAATGAACCATTCATTCATCTTTTGTAATCAGATGCCCCAGCTAAAATTCCTGCCATGAGAAGTTTTTAAACCTTGATTAGAAGAAGCTTGAGATTTATCTTTGGGTAAAAAATTGCCTTGTGGTTGTTTCAGATTTATGGTTCTGAGGACTTCATTTGTGTGGGTATGTTTACTGTGGTGTGGCAATGGTGAGGAGAAACAAACAGGTAGTTAGAATTTTGTGGCTATAGGGACTTATATGCACTATCCTTGAAATTATTCCTTTAGTATGTATTCTTGTTTATTGAACATCAACAGGTTGAAAAACTGAAAGATAAAAGAGGATTATAAAACATTTTTCGTAATTATCTTACAGGCTTGCTGTGAATATCAAATATGAAGGTCTGTCTTAAGTGAAAGTCTATCTTTTAAAGTTATACAGAGTAGATAACTTATGAGTCAATAGAGAATAACTCCCTAGGAAATAATCTCCATTTTTAAAGTTGAAAAAAATTGAGGTATATTGAAAATACCAAGTTCAGAAATACTCATAGTGATTGGTTTGGTTTTTTGGTTTTTTTGGTTTTTTTTTTTTTAGTTGACCTTTATCTGAGAGATGAAAGATTTATGAAGAAGTTTAGATGGACTTAACTAGTTTCTGTCTCCAGATTTGGTTCTATGTTTTGCTGATAAAAGTACTATAACATAGTAATATAACTGATTTTTTTTCAGATGAAGAAACTGAATTCTTGCATGAACTTCTTTGTGGAATTTGTCTTTGCATAACATACTTATTTATAACTGATGGAAGTTTCTTTGTTGTTTTGTTTCACGTAAAATGACAAAGCTAAACTTTTAAAATATTTAAAAGGAAACTTCTTTCCTAAAAATAGATAAACATCTGTTCACTGGTTCTAGCGAAATGACATAGTGGTTAAAAGTCCAGGCAAGTCTTAGTTGAATCCATCCCCATTCTTACTATATGCATGACCCCAAAAAAGACCGTTAGCCTTACTGATAGTCCGTTTCTCTCTCTGTAAAGTGGAGATAGCCATACTTCACCAAACTGTTGTAAGGATTTAAAAAAGATGATAGCTTGGTGCTTGGCACAGAGTTTGGCCCATGGGATACAGTCAGTAAAATGGTAGGTGATGTTTCTCTTGTTTAGTTTGGCAACATGATCATGGTTCTATCACACGGATCCAAAGTGGATTTAGAGAGAAGGCTTATTGCCCCAGCTTTGTTAATTCTGTCAATTTTTTCACAAGATTGACTGGTTAAGCTGTGAATATTTGTATGTTTCTCCTTGATTTTTTCTAATCTAGTTAGTGTTTGTTACTCTGAAGTCTAAAGTAAACACACAGACTTTTTAAAATTAAGTCAGTGACCATAGGAAAGGTAACCAGGGTGAGTGAGGAAGGACAACAAAGGGTATTTTGGCTGTGACATTTCCATAGTAATTCATCACAATTTATTTGATTAAAAAAGAATTAAGAAGTTTTGGTGTTTTGTATGGGTAACTTTTTCAAGGAAACCTTTGCATAAGTAAGTTTAAAAAAATTTTTTTAATAAAATTTAACATGTATGTGTGCTAGATTCTGATAATGTATTATTTTTAATCTTAGGGTACAGCTTGTATGTATTTCAAGCGTTTTTATCTTAATAACTCAGTAATGGAATATCACCCCCGGGTAATAATGTGAGTATAATTCTCATTTATTGATTTTCATATAAGAAAACCTTTGTGTGGATAAAATGATTTCTTAATAAAAGATAAGAGTTGCATTCTGTATGAACTTAATACTGCCCTTATACTCTTTATATATCCGTACTACTACTCTCCCTGTAATACTAATGGGATCTGAACTTCAACTTGTCCGTATTCAAATTCTGTTTTTCTCGAACTAACTTCCCTAATACCTCTGTTAGTGGCACCTTTCTTCTTTTTGTAGTTCCAAGAATCATTTGTGGTGATCCTGTATCAGTCAGTTTACAAGTCTTGTAGCTCTAGATTCATTTCAATTAAACAAAGGTCCATTAAAAATAAAGATGGAGAAAAAAAAAAAAGATGAAGCTAGTATGAGACTTATCAAAGAGCTTCCTCTCAATCACATTGTCCCTGTTTATTTTCTCTTTTTTTCATTTTCTTTTTTACCAGTCTAGGTCAGGCCCTTGTTACTTCCAATCTTGATTTTTGTGTTAATTTTATTACTAGATTCTCACTCTGAAATTTATGGTAGTAGCCATGAGAATTTCATAGGTTACTGAGGTAATAATCTCTATTTAAACGCCTTCAAAGACTTTACTGATGGCCTTCCACAGTCTTCCTTTAACCTACCTTTCTTCCCCGGCTTCCCATGCTTTCTTCTCAGGTACATCTGTGTATATCGTTGTGTTCTTCCATCTACATTTCATGATTCAAAGCACTCTTATTCTGCAGTTATTTTTCCAGATATTGATGTTGAACTATATGAAACTGCCATTAAGTCAGTAATGGTTGAATGCTATGGCAAGAGTATATAGTTCATCCATATAGTCTTTTTTTTTTTTTTTAATTTCCTGCAATGTCTAGCATAGTCACTTGTTAATATTAGGCATTTTTAGAACTTATTTTTAGCAATAAAATATTCAGATACTACTTAAAGTATATACAGATCCCATTCCCATCCCTTTATTTTTTTCCTCTAGGCTCACTTGTGCATTTTTGGCCTGCAAAGTAGATGAATTCAATGTATCTAGTCCACAGTTTGTTGGAAATCTGCGGGAGAGTCCTCTTGGACAAGAAAAGGCACTTGAACAGATTTTGGAATATGAACTACTTCTTATACAGCAACTTAATTTCCATCTTATTGTCCACAATCCTTATAGACCATTTGAGGGCTTTCTCATTGATTTAAAGGTAATCTTGTTGATATAAAAAATAAACTAGTAGAATGTACACCTTTGCTATAGTTCTTTAACCAGAAAAATCAAAATTTTATTATAACTTGTTATAACTTGTTAACTTGTAATCATCCTAATTGCCACAACATAAGCTCATCTAAAACATGAGTTTAGTTTGGACCTCTGGTGGTATAGTTCTCAAACTTCAGTGCCATCTGGAAGGTTTGTTAACTCAGATTGTTGGGCTGCGGTTCCAGAGCTTCTCATTTAGTGGATCTGCAGATAGTTGTCTAAGAACTGTAATGAGGATCACTATCAGTTTAGAGTAATGCTTTTGAAGACTTAAGTTAATTCTTCTAACTCTGAAGTATACGGTCATGGATCTGATTTAAAGAACCACATAAATTCTTGTTTTTAACTAGAAGATTGCGAAGTGATTTATATTTTTAGTGCATTGTGAACTTGAATCAATAGGTAGGTGTCAAAATTATAAGAAAATAAGCATTGACCAAAACAACCTGAATTGTTTTGTTTGCGCCCTGAAAGGGGACTTGGATAGTGTGAGTGCAGTCAAAGTGGAAGTCAAAAACTGGTTCATTCATCTCAGTTGAGTGGCAAGATTTGGATATGTACCATATACCAAAACATTGTGCTTGAGGATTAAGAACAACCTCAACTTTCATAGGTCTTACAGTCTTAACGGGAACTGTAATCGTATATCCAGTGTGCTAAGTGTTATAGAAGGAAAGATACAGGCTACTTTAGAATGGGATGGCAGATTGAGAGGAAGGGAAGACAGTTGTGAGAAAGGGTCATTTAGAGTGTAGAAACCATTGAAGAAACCATGGTGCACTAAAGAACCTAAATGGAGCTTAGAGATAGAGAAGGAAGACTGCCACGGAGTGCTGCCTGAGTGGAAGGTAGAGTCCTAGACTGTGGAGGTGATATTAAGGATATCCTTAATAGGAAACCAGTGTAAGGCTGAAGTCTGGGCAGTGGCATAGTTAGGTTTGCAGTTAAAAAAAAAATCCTGTTGGCAAGCTCTTGCATCAGTCTGCCTCAGCTATTTATTGCACGTATGTATGTGTCAGGCATAATGTGGAGAATGGATTAGAATGGATGACAGGTTACCAGTAAGATGCTGTTAAGAGTAGACCAGGCAAAAGGTGGTGGTTGGTTTGACTTATAGTGGCTATGAGTACAGACAGAGCTTCCTGGACTTATGAGATACTGGTCAGAATGACTAGAGCTTGAGGATCAATTTCATAAAGAGATTGAGAACAGAGGAAGAACCCCCAGGTTTCTGGCCTAAGCATTATAGGTAATGGTGGTTCACTCCCTGCTACAGGGAACACTGGCATAGTACAGATTTGTTGATGGTGGAGGGGTTGGGGTAGATGAATCTGGTTTGGGACATGAACTTCCAATTCCTGCAAGACATTAGGTGTGTCTGGAGGTGGGAGAAGATGGCAAAGCTGTAGGTATAGATTTGGGTGTTGTTCCTCCTGGAAAATTTAAAGTGGATTGGCCAAAAGGACTATTTAAAGGGTTGTTAGAGAAGGGTGCCTGGGTGGCTCAGTCAAGTTAGGCGTCCACCTCTTGGTTTCAGACCAGGTCATGATCTCAGGGTCATGAGATCAAGCCACACTGTCGTTCTGCGAGCATGGAGTCTGCTCGAGATTCTCTCCCTCTCTCCCCACTCCACCCCCACTCTCACACACACACCAAAAAATAAATTATTTTCAATAAAGGGTAGTTAGGGAACTATAAGAAGCTATTAAGAAGACTGAAGAATATCCAGAGAGATAGGACTTTCTGGAAAAGTGAAGTAGAATACTTTTATGAAATGAGCACAGGTCACTCTCTAATCCTGTTCAGAATTCAGGCAAAACAGAAGCAAAGGGATATTTGCTGGATTTAGTGCCAGAAGGGTCATTTGTGATTTTTGTGAAATTAGTCTCCATTGAATGTGGAGGAAGAAAGTGGATTGGAGCCAGTTGCTGAATACAGTTGAGAAAACAGGTATTTATAACCTGGACTAAACAGCTTGATGTCGAAGTGGAAAAAGATGTTTGTTTGAGAAGATAGGGGTACTCCTAGAAATAGATGAGAAAGATGGTTTTTATGTTTTGCTTTGTGGAAGAAACTGATGTGGAGAGCTAGTAATGAGAGAAAGCTTAAAGGAAGAAGTGAAAAATAAGTAGCTCAAGTTTCACTTTGGAGTAAGGTGGAAGAGACTGGCATGGGATTCAAAGCAAAGTAGAATTGGCCTTGAGAAAGTAATAGCTCTTTGAACAGAGGGAAAGAGGAAAGCATGGGTTAAGGATAGTATTATTATCCCTGGGGATTGACGCTGTCAGGAAATGGAGTGACTTTCTTTGTTAAAGGCGGAGATCACTTACGGAGAGTGATGGAGTTTCTGAAAATTATCAGAGACATTGAGACAGGTGGAAGATGTTGTACACAGTAAGTGAAAAATGGGAGAACAAATTTTCTATGGAATATTATCATAGCTAGGCAGTGTTGAGAGTCCTCCTGAGGTGAGTGAACTTTATATTAATAGTACCAGACTGCTTGGTGGTATTGTTTTCTGTTGCAGCACCCAGAAATGTGGATATAGTTATAAAGCAGAAGATTGCTTGAATTCAGCTATTGTTAAAGTTTTGTCTGAAATATGTTGGCAGCATATCGGGTCAGGGAATTCTGGAGGGAGGTAAGGATCAGTGGACATTGGTGAGTGGGAGCAAGTAGAGGGATAAAGGGATAAGGGACCAAAGGTTCTGAGGAGGAAGTCGGGGAATAGCTGTGAAGGAATTGAGTAAATATATTGGGGGAAAGGAGTACCGTGGTCACAGTGGAATGTCTGAATTTGTCATATCAAAGGTCAGGCATTTCAGGATAATAAGACATGGGTGTGACTGGGGTATTTTGTTTAGAGCATAGAAGAGATTTCTTAGTGCCTTGGGACTTGAATGTGGATATCTGAAATAGATCTAAGGGTTTAGGATTTAGAGTTCAGTATAAGAAGAGTTTTCAGGGCATATGGGCTCATCTGTATTTCTTGGGCATATTCTAAAAATAATTCTGTAATCAAACCAAGCTCCATTTCCATTTACTTCCCAAAAGTAAACTTTAAGTAGCAGAAATTTCAAATCTAGATGAGGTGGTATTTTGATTTCTAAATGGCCTCCAGCTGAATCAAAGGTAGATTACCTGGGGAGCCTTCACCTTGGGGGGTGGGCCTTTCTTAGGTCAACTTCACACCTCTCTTCCCCTTCCTCCTCAGGTGGAAAAGGACAAAGAGAGGGATTAACGTAAATCAGAATAGTGCCAAGTACTGTACTGGAAACTTCAGATAAATTATCTTAAAGCATATATTTCTTATTATGGGTTGTGATTAAGAAAGAAAAGTTTGAAAGTCACTAAGAAAAAGCAGATCCTTAAAACATGCAGAGTTTAATGATTTCACTTTTCATACATTCCGATGCTGAATACAAAACAGTCTTACATGGAAAGATTAAGGGTATTACTTTTTTTTTTAAGGTTTGTTTATTTAAGAGAGTGGGTGCACAAGCAGGGATGGGAGGGGAGGAGCAGAGGGAAATAATCTCAAGCAGACTCCCTGCTGAGTGCACATTGGGCTCCACACAGGGCTCAGTCCCACGACCTTGAGGTCATGACCTGAGCTGAAACCAACAGAGACAGCCAGGCTCCCCTGGGGTGTTACTTTTATAAATAAAAAAGTCCTGTACTAAGCATTTTCTTGTTAATATAAATATTTTCGAACTATTACTAATCTCAGAAGTGATAACATTTGCAAACTTTCTTTCTAGACTCGCTATCCCATGATGGAGAATCCAGAGATGTTGAGGAAAACAGCTGATGACTTTCTCAATAGAATTGCATTGACGGATGCTTACCTTTTATATACACCTTCCCAAATTGCCCTAACTGCCATTTTATCTAGTGCATCTCGAGCAGGAATTACTATGGAAAGGTATTAATCTGTATTTTAACTTTGATCAGACTCAGTTTATCCCTTCCTGGAGACTGAGTTTTTAAGTGAGATTCATTTTGTGACTGTAGTCCTTTATATATACTGTGGTTGGGAGGGTTGGTGAGGGCAACTGAGAGAAGAACTGAAATGACCTTTTATATGTTTTTTAAGATTTTATTTATTTGAGAAAGAGAGAGTGAGAGTGCACAAGTAGGGGGAAGGGGCAGAGGGAGAAGCAGACTGCCCACTGAGCAGGGAGCCCAGTGTAGGGCTTGATCCCAGGACCCTGCTATCATAACCTGAGCTGAAGGCAAATGCTTAGCTGACTGAGCCACCCAAGCACCCCATCACCTTTTAAAAGAAATCTTCAGAAACTGAGTATCTTTGAGCTAAGAGGATCTATTTTATGACTAAAGTAGAAGTAAATCAGGTGATCCTGGAAAGACTGATAGAGCTGTCCATAGAGGGTGAATGGAGAAGTTTTGTGAACTGTAGGCAGCGTGCGCGCAGCAAATATGTCTGCCTGGTTTATCATTATTTTCCTGCTCTGGAGCATGTGTGGCATGTGAAATTCAGTAAAGATCTGTTCAATGCATAATGCTTTAGGGGATGTTCAAATGAATTGCACTTGAGCTGTAGGCACCTATAGCTGATGTATAAATGCACAGTGCGATAAGCCGTTTACCTGAATCAAGCTTACTTGACTCTTTGCAGTATCTTGTGCACAGATTAATTAAACATTATTTTCATACTGATTTGTAACTGAAGCACAAGCTAGTAGCAAATTAGATTTTGTAAATTTTTGTAATTTCTGTGACCTTTGAAATTCTGCCTGATCTTATTCCTAGAAAAATCTGAGAAAGATGGGAAGATTTTCTAAACTTACACTGTTCTCGGTGTTTGTAATCCCCTCATGCGTAATTTCAAAATCCGTTGATAATGGTGGTAGCAGATAGGAACAGAAGTGATATAGTCTTTATTCAGCTTAATGGGAGTGTTTATATGTTTCCTTACAGAAATAGGAATGTAGCTGGTAACAGGCTAAATCCCCTGACATCACCGGACTGTTACACATTTCATGGTACTTTCCCTAGGTTCCCTTTCCAAAACTTAAACAGTTTATGAATTTCAAAACAAATGCAAGATAAGGGATTGTGGTCTTATGTTTAATTTATGGTATGCCTCTTCTCCACAAACACAGCTGATCAAATGTACATAAATACATACTTTTAATCCCAAAGTGATCTAGACCTCCATTTGTTTAAGCAAAACTTGATCAAGTGTCTTCTCTGTACCATGCACTGTACTGTTAGAATGAACAAAGCTATCCTTGTTCTAGTTAGGAAAGATAGCCAGCAGATTGTTGATATCTGTGGAGTTTAGGGGTGAAGCTTCCATTCTCTAAGAGAAGAAAGTCTCTTTTCCACAATTCAGATAGCCAGATGTTTGATCAATCTGTTGAAGCATCATCTCTGATGCAGCATATATGTAAATTCTCCAGTGGTGAGATTCTTATGTAGATGGAGAGGGGTGAAGTTTATGTCATCTTGGAAGTGTAGTTATAATTTTGGATAGCTGAAACTAAAATTGTGGTAACTTGGGCTCATGGCAAGTTAAATACATTTTTTAAGTTCCCAGGGACTATAAAGAGTTGGGCATTTTTTTTCCTTTGAGGAAGTTTGTGTAAATCATTCTTAACTTCTGATTTACTTTGCAAACTTTGGGGACACATCGGAATTGCCTTTACATTTATTGCTGGTTTCAGAAAGGGAAAACCCTTGTGCCATTATATTCTGGATGATGCTTTAGATTAATACTCATAGGATGTTCTTTTGTTAGTCCTTTTATTTTTTTTTAAAGATTTTATTTATTCATTTGACACAGAGAGAGAGATTACAAGTAGGCAGAGAGGCAGGCAGAGAGAGGAGAGAGGAGGAAGCAGGCTCCCCGCTGAGCAGAGAGCCCGATGCGGGCCTCGATCCCAGGACCCTGGGATCATGACCTGAGCCGAAGGCAGAGGCTTTAACTCACTGAGCCACCCAGGCACCCTCTTTTGTTAGTTCTGAGTTGTTTTCTTTTTTACTGGATTTCGGGATTTATTTTTCATCTCCTAGTTTGACTTCTTAAATATTCCTGCTTGCTTATGGATTTCTTTAATCAAAATATTAAAATTCTAATTCAGTATTGAGATTGAGTTGCTAACTTAAAGGTTCGTTGAGGTACAGTCTGGTCAGCTCTTAGAACTAAATGTATCACTTACGTTCAAGAAGTGGAAAAGAAAGAATAAAAAGAGACAAAAGAAAATGCCTTAAGTGTGAGGGGTTTGGGAGAAAAAGGAAAGGAAAAGACTAATAGTTGTTTTGAATTACTGATAACCAGAAATGTAGTAATTGTTAAGGGAGTTGTTGATTCTTATATCTAAAATTAATTCCCATTGTAGATGATGAAGTTTTAACACTGAACTTAGTTATCAAAACATGTTATCATTTAAATTATCTGGATAGTTTAAAAGAAGACAACAATATTTCCTAAAAATTGTCTGTTGTAACTGTATTTCACCATTTACTCATTTTGCCGTTTTTCAGAGAAATTAATTTTTTGTACTTGTGTTTGAAAGATTACTTATGCCTTCAGAATCTGTTCACTTGGACTTTTATCAATTATATCAACCTCAGAGTAGCTAAATATTTAAATACAGAAATTATTTTCATGCTGTCATTGGTTGTGAGAAAAACAGATAATGAGGCTTTATATCCATTTGTGGAAAAGTATTAGCACTTTGATTTTAATAGATGTAATAGATTCACAAAGCAGGGTAATTTTTTTTTTTTTGGTAAAGATTTTATTTATTTATTTGACAAAGAGACAGCCAGCCAGAGAGGGAACACAAGCAGGGGGAGCAGCAGGCAGAGGGAGAAGCAGGCTCCCCACTGAGCAGGGAGCCTGATGCCAGGACTTGATCCCAGGATCACGGGGTCATGACCTGAGCCAAAGGCAGCTACTTAATGACTGAGCCACCAGGTGCCCCAAAGCATGAGGGTTTTATTAACTAGTTTGAATACTTATTAGTCCCAAGAAGAGCACCTATAGTTAACTTGATATTAAGGGGAGAAAGAATCACTAGTACCATGTTCCAGCTCTGCTACATCTTACCTTTATGACTTTGGGCAAGGTACAAGACCATGACTTGTCTGTGCTTGTGACTCAGATTGCTCAAATTGCTCAATTTCTCAGATTGTTCAGATTGGAAAACGAAGTTAGATTTATAGAGTCTATACGTTAAACACTTAACAGTAGTAATAGTCAATACTTGAAATGTTATATTCATAACCATTTCCCCTCTGAAAGCTTATATATTAGAATTTAGGCAAATTAATTTGAACATTAAACATCTTTTAAACTAAGTTGCATTAAATCCTTAAGACTATAATAGTTTTAATAGAGTATATAGTTTTGTAGAGTTCCAAGTATTGTTATTTAATAATTTTAAAGTAAAATAACTTTAAAATTACCCTTGATGAATCAAACGTGGGGGAAACTACTTTATGATGTTATGTTTCTCAGGATGCGGTATGTGTTCAGTAGATTAAAACAATTTTTCCTTTCTTTACCAGTTATTTGTCAGAAAGTCTGATGCTGAAAGAGAACAGAACTTGCTTGTCACAGTTACTAGATATAATGAAAAGTAAGTAAAACAGGACACTTTATAAAATGTTCTATTACAAAGCTACTTTCTAAATATCTTGATATTTAACTTCAGATATCATATAGATTGTTGTTTAGATTTACTTTCATTGATTTAATGGATCACGGAGGCATGAAGGATACATTTATTGGTGGAGAACAAGTAAAGCGATCATGAAAGGAAGTAGTTTGTACACAGAGAACTTACTAGGAAAGTGAAAATAGAGATTCAGAAAGCATTAAGATTTAAAACAGAATCCTTTTGAAGTGTACGCAGATATGTGACAGGCACAGGAAAAGATCTAAAGGGGACCAAATTAAAGATAATACTTAAACTTGGAGTTCTGTTTTGTAATCAGCTTTAATTAGTTAATATGCATTATTTGCTAGTCACGCTGATAATACAAAAGCTGTAGTTCTCCACTTGGTATGATTTTTGCAATGTCAGACACTTTTGGCTGTCAGAACTTGGGAGGTAGGGGGGTGGCTAGTACTGGCATCTAGTTGGTAGAAGAATGCTCCTAAACATCTTATCATTCAGTGTAGTCCCTTGATAAGCCAAAAAACACCCATGTCCTAATCCCTGGAAACCATGAATGTTACTTTATAAAGTTGTTAAAGTTGAAGATGTCGAGATGGATATCCAGGTAGGGCATAAATGTATCATAGGAGTCTTTATTAAAGAAAGGCAGAGAGAGGTTTGACACAGAGAAGGCAATGTGAGGACAAAACACAGAGAAAGATTGGAAGATGCAACCCTTAAAAAATTGGAGTGATATGGCCAAGGGATGCTGGCAACCACCAGAAGCTGGAACAGGGAAGGAATGAATTTTCCCCTAGAGCTTCCAGAGGGAACGGGGCTCTGCTGGCATTTTGATATTGGCCCAGTGAAACTGATTTCAGACTCCAGGGCTTCAGAACTGTGAGAGGAGAATCCATTTCTGTTGTTTCAAGCCTTCTAATAGCTGACTCAGAAAACAAATATATCCCCTCACAAGAATTTTCCAACCCAAACTGTTAGCAGTGCCAGTGTTGAGAAACCCTGTCTTCATGGGTGAATAGAGATTACCCACCCCCTCCTCCCTTCATTTTTGCCTATGTGTCACTGAAGGCTCATGGCTACTAAGCTTTAGGATTAAAAGGCATTTGTGTTTGTCTCCCAAACTTTTTGTGCTATACTTGTCCTTGTTAACTAAATATGTAGTCGAAAATACTGGGTAAACCAATAAAGTATGAGATTAAAAATAATGATCTTGGATGAGGGTAGTAAATGAGGGTACTTTTCACATGTTTTATGTTTCAGAAGGTAAGATGCTTCAAGGCTTGTAATTATCATTTCTTGATTTTGTGCTTGAAATGATTGTGAGGACTTCCTTCAATTGTGAGTGATGGATTTGTGATTTACGAATCATAAAGCTGTAGGTCTTCAGTTCCACCACTAGAGGGTGCACTTCCAAAACTAACTGTGATTTGGACAGGTATTAGTTAGGATCATGGAATTTAGTAGTTTGTAAAAGGAGCCTTAAAGATAACCCACTGTGCTCATTGTACAGCTAACAGTTTTTGACTTCTACTCAGTTCCGTTATTTTATTCCACTTGTTTTAATATGAAGTAAGAATAGTTCCTGACAAACACTCAGAGCTTTAACAGTATTAAGGTATCTTATTCATAAGTTTTGGAACAAAGATATTAAGCCACAAGTATTACAATTGAAAACACTGCTTTGTTTGCAATTCAGCAAGCTCTACCTGTTTGACACATGTGGCTAGCTATTAAGCAGCCCTGGATCTCTCACCATTCCCCTAAAAATTCTTGGGATTTAGATTCTTTGGTTTATTGTAGTTGAATAACATAAACAGACCTGGGTAGAGGACATTTTTGCAGAGTAGTGAAGTCACTGACACAGTAGTTTACCTTTAGCCTAAAGAGGACATGTTTGTTTTCTTGGTGATGCTTTATTGTCTAGGTTCTGCATTTTGTTGAAGCAAAGGATCACTGACACATTTTTACTAAGTATTGTCCCTTTATTACATGTCAGCTAGTAATGGTTTCCTTCGTAAATAAGAAGTACAGTCTTTGGGCCACCATCTGTAGCACAGAATGTTATAAATACAGTTGGCAGAGAACAAAGCATGTTCACTAAATCATAGATTTTGAAAGCCTTAAACCTGATATGATATGGGCTAAGCAGCAGACGGCTATAATTACTTGAAATATGGTATTCATTGGATTTTAATGCAAAACATTGCAAATCCTGACATAATCACATTTCCAGAGTTTTGTCATTGTTCCCAGAAGATGGGAAAATACTCAGCTCCCTTTTAGGAACAGGACTTTTTTATTGTCTGGTATAAATCTTTTTTATCTCCACATAGGTATGAGAAACTTGGTAAAAAAATATGAGCCACCCAGATCTGAAGAAGTTGCTGTTCTGAAACAGAAATTGGAGAGGTGTCACTCTGCTGAGCTTGCCCTTAATGTAATTACGTAAGTAGATGGGTGTCATTCAAGGATGGATATACATTGTTACTGAGGCTAGCTCATCCTTAAATCACTTAATTGGTTAATGTTTGCTTTTGTGGGGAAAAAAATGACCCACCCATTAAGTTGGATTGTCTTTAACTGAGTGGACATTTCAAATAGGATTAGACAGGAGATAATAGTTTGGCTTTCATATTAATACAGTTCTCCTCGTATGACTGATGTGTTCTTTGGGTTGCATGCCCTGTCCGTTACTTCTCATGGGACCTCTAGAGTCTTCCTAGGCAATCTCTAAACCTCTTCTTACCCTTTTAATATTTGGGTTCTTTACAGGTCTGGTATCTTGTCTGGGAGAACAAGTATACTGTTTCAGATTTACTTCTGTTAGCCAGAGCAGGGAAAGTTGGCCTATTTTCTTCCAGGGATAAACTTTAATTTGAGACAGATTACGTAGGAAAATGGGCTGGAAGTTATTTTCTTGGTAGCCATAAGGAACACCTATAAGGTCTTTTGCTGATTTGCAGGCTGAATGTGGAAACTACAGAATTCGGGTTCTTCATGTTTTGCAAATTGAAGGATCCACTTAAACTTCATCTTTTAGGAGTTTAAACAGGAGTTTGGGGGTCTGGACAGGTAGTAAGAATGGGAAAACTGTTGTTTTCTCTTTTCTCTGGAACATTCTGATTCAACAGTTCTACTTTAATATTTAGTGGGAGTGAGCACTGCCATCTTACAGTTAAAATGCATCTGAGATGTTTTCGATCTCTGTAATTGGTGATGAATATACTGTACTGCGATAATGTCTGAAAAACCAGAACAGTGTTCCATGGCCTTCAGATCCAGGTACACGTGGTTCAGATTCTTTATAGAGTCACAGGAGAATATCCAAGGATTTATGAAACATGCAAAATGTGTGACTGCCTTATTATATCATAGCTATCATTGCAAGGCATAGCTTAGCAAAGAACGTAAAATTGGTAGATCTCACTTGTATCGCTTCTCGGCCTTTTGGCTAAGATCAAGTGTGGTAGATCTCACTTGTGGGTTTCAGTGGTAACTCACAGAAATGAAAGAGTGGTTACAGAGAAGTAAAGATATGTTGACTCGAATAAATCAAAGTATTGCAGCATTGATTATATTCTTTTCACATTGATTTTGAAATGGGCTTAGACAAAGGGTTGGCAGACTCTGGCCCACAGGCCAAATGTGAACTACTACCTGTTTTTAGAAAGACTTGAAGTGGAACAGAGAAATACCCATTAGTTTGCATACTGTCTGTGGCTCTTTTTTACACTGCAGCAGGAGTTAGGTAGTTGTGACACAAATGAAATGTATGGCCTATAAGGTGTGAAATACTTACTGTTTGACCATATAAAGAAATTTATCACCCTCTGGATCAGACCATTGGACTAGTAATCTTCCCTTCTAGCTAGGTAACTGAATGGACCACAATCCAAAATTTCTAATTGCCAGAGTACCTCTTACTCCGAGTTATATGTGCTTTTTGTACTATGTCAAGCAAATTCTGCATCTTTGTGAGTACTTGGGAGGGGCTTTTCAGACTATCTAAAAAGGCCTTTTTTTTTTAAAATCCAGGATAAAATGCAATAAATAAAAAATTGCTAGAATGAAATAGACAAAATACAAGCTGAAATTTTATTAGATTTTAGTAGTCATAAAATTAATCGATGGAATTGCTGTAAAATTTTCTAAACACAGTTTGTTTCTGTACTTCATCTTACTGCAAACTGAAAAGGGTTCATGACTGGTCCATGGACCACACTGACAAGCACTACTTTAGGACAAAATAATTTGTTTTATTGGTCTTTAGAAGTTCCTTTATTTTTCATGACACAAACAATTAACTATACTGTCATTACTAAAGTCAGTATGAGTAAAGCAAAGTTCTCTTTGAAACCCAAATCCAGTTGTGATCTCAGAGGTAGTACCTAGTTGGTTTACCTTTGCCAGTCTTTTTTCTGCATGTGTGTATGTGTGTATGAAATAGGTTGTTTTTTCTCTTTATTAAGCTTTTATACATATTGTACAACTTTTATAGTGTCAGTCTTTAACTTTTCCTAGTCTGGGTGAGATAACAATATCACATTGGTATTTTAATTTGTATTTCCCCTATTACTATGAGGCACTGATGTTACTACTTTAACAGCCATTTGTATTTTTCTGTATTGCCTGCTTACAACCCTTGTGCAGTTTTTTGGTGTTACTTTCCCGACTTGTAGTTCTTTATATATTTTATATACTTGTCTTTTCCTATATATCCTACAGCTGTTTTCTTTTTTCTTTGAATTTGGTGATATCCAAGAGATGTGTGTTCTGTTTTATGCTTTTACATTTGAATACCTTTTCTTACCCTAAAGTTAATCTTTATTTTGCTTTGTGTTCATCTGTTAAAACCATTTAGAATTGTGAATGATGTGAGGTACACATCTCATAATGCTAATTTTTTGTAAGTAAAAAAATCTGTTATCTAGCCATTTTTTAAAAATTCATAATTTTCCCCAGGTACATATTTCTTGTAGATTAAATTCTTATATATATGCATATATATATCATCGTTTTTTGCCTATCTGCTCTGATAACTGATAATTAATTCTGGCTAATACCACACTTTAAATTATCTTTTATACATAGTGTTTTGATGATAACTGGGACAAGGGCCCGCAGTTTATTCTTTCAGATTCTTTGTGCTCTTTTTTACATAGTCTTGCATATCATTTATACTTGACAGATTGCATGAGAAATTTTATTAGGATTTTAGTTAGAATTGCATTGAACATAAAGATTAATTTGAAAGATAATGTCCTCTCCATAATTCATCTCTTAACAACTACTGCACTTTTACTATTCAGCAGATATATGTATAGTATTTCATATAGCCTTGCTAAAATATATATATACACACATATATAAATGAGAAAGGCTATATGAATATATATTTAAATATTTATATTTATTTATTAGTTCTGTTGCCAGTTTTAGATTATTGATGGCTGCTCAATTACAGGAAGAAGAGGAAAGGCTATGAAGATGATGATTATGTCTCAAAGAAACCCAAACATGAAGAGGTATGTTCTCCAAAGATAAATTTTAAGTTATTCTTACTGTATGATCTGGTCTGACCATACTAAGATTTTTCCAGAATGCAAGTATTATAGAGGTGTGGGCTTTGAAGCTTTCATTTTTGTTTTTTGCATCCTTTATGTATATTGTCTTGTTATTACGGGATTTTTCTCACTTCTTTCTTACCTTGTTCTGAAGCAGTATGATATTTAATTGATGAAAATCCTTCCTCTGGTTACGGAAGGCAGCAGAAATTATAACATGCTAAATTTCTGCTCTGTTTTTAACTCCAAGGATTCTTCTCATACCCTTTTCAAAAAAATTGTACTTTACATGTCAGATATAAATTAATAATAAAAGGCAGAAGGTCACAGTTGTAACCTTTAGTCCTGTCAGTGGTAGTCTCAGGAGACCAAACCATATTACTGTAGAAAGATAGAACTATTACAAATTTTTCTGGTTTATTACCTTCCTCTAATCAGAGTAAAAGGAGAAGATTTTCCTGAAAGGTAAGGAGGTAAATAGTGCTGTTAGGCTTCGGTATAATGTTATTCTTACTACGTTTTCTTTCCTTCTTAGGAAGAATGGACTGATGATGACCTGGTAGATTCTCTCTAACCATTTGAAATTGACTTTCCAGTGCTCACTAATCAACAGAAGGATGAAGCATATCTGGCATTTAACTTTTTTTGAAAAATGAAATAATGTGAAAGCATCAAATATATTAAACTTTTTTCTATTAAAAAAAATTTTTTTTTCTTTCAGGATAGCTTTATGTGAAATAAAACACCCGTAAAAGGAGCTAGAATAGCACCTGGTTTAGATAGTCTTACCCCATTATGACTAATATTAGTTTTTCTGCCTATATTGTTTTAAACAAAATAAAAGAAGCAAACCTGTTTTTTTAGGAAAAAAGGTCACAAAAAAATAAAACCAAGTAATCAGCTTTACACATGCTAGGGAATGTTTTTTGCCCTCTAGAAACCTTTATAAATGCCTTCTCATATGTCATTGTAATATACTTAGCTTTTTTATATGTAACTACTGCACTTCAGCTGTCAAATGCTTCAACTGAAACTGCAAACTAGTTACCCAGGGTAATCATAATCAGTATTTGTCGTCCTCGATTAGTTACCTGAAAACATTACCAAGTAAGTTCTATAGAAGAAATCAAACATGCAGTCTTCAGTGGTTTAGATAAAAAGATTTAAGTTGCTGTAGGTCAGCAGATAGTTGAAAATTGTACATTCAGTTTCAAAACTAACACATATCCTCAGGTGAATCCATATAAATAGGTGTTAGTTATTAACTTACCAAATTAAATATGTTCAAGAAATTTAATTCAAATTGAAGTGAGTTGATATGTAACTGCAGACTATGGTACTTGATCTTGGTTGTCTGTTTCACGTCATGATTCTGGTCAAGTTCTAAACCTCGCCGCCAATTTCCCAAGGTGCAAATGGGGAAAATAATGGCCACTTTTCCCACGTTTAATGGGAATGTGCTTGCGTATACTAAGTGTTGCATATTAATAGCATTTGTCCAGGTATTTAACTGTGATCGTATTCAGTTTCAAACCGGGAACCAAATTATGAATGTCTATTGAATATTTATTTTCTAGAAAACTGGGTTGCAGGAATTCTGTGAAACTCAGGAGCCTGTAAATCTGAGTTTGATAGCTACACAGCTGTCCTCAGGGTCAGTTCATCCCAGGCTGCACTTGCCATTAGAGTGTAGGTACCATTCTAATGCCATCTTACTATGTGAAGGCAGTATTTACTATATGCATATTCTAATAATTTTTTATATTTTAGGTTTGAAGTTTTTGATTTTAGTTCCTTCTCATTGTGGAATGAGGAACGAAATTAATGAAGTGTGATTTTACAAACATGGACTGGAAGAAGCCAAAGTTGACAATCTTCCAGAGCTTTCCAAGTTAAGTAGCAGTGCTGCTAGCGTCTAGACAGCATTGTAAAGTGTTCATAATTTATCTTGTTTCTCTTTTAAGTCCCTAAGTTTTAGTATCAGAACAAGGTCAGTATGGCCGGAGACTGGGGTGATTTGGGGGGAAGACTAAGTTGCCTAGCGCTACAATTTGGACCTCTGTTTTTGGAGATGTCACTGCTCCATATCCCTTCCGCTCTATCCTGTAACCCAAATGGGATACTGCCATGGTACTCCAGCTGTAAAATAAAGGGAAAAGGAGCACAGGAGAGTAGATTGGGTGTCTGACTTTTGAACATCGCTGTTCACCTGCCTCCACAGAAGTAACAGCTTCAAACTTTTCTATGCATCAATTCTTTAAATCCTTGATTAAGTGTTGCTCTTAGAATCTAGGCCTGTAGAAAAAAATTTTTTTACTGTGGTATGCCTTCTGCACAATTATGGGAGGGAAGGAATTTAATTTTTTTCTCCCTGGCCCTTGCTCTGGTACTAAATTGAATTGCCCCTAAAGAAGGAGGAAAATAATGAAACTGAATGCTTAGCTGTATTTACACAGAAGTAATCAATTACTCAAGATACCCCTTGGTTTTATTTTAACTTAAACCCTTGTGAATACTTCACAAAAATACATATACAGAAGCAAATAAAACTATACAAACTAAATATGCAGCAGATAGAACAAGTAGTCAGAAGTTCAAAGATGGATAGCTGTGTAAAAAAATCAATTCAGAAATGAGTACTTTCAACAAAAGCATTCCAGATATTTTTGACACACAAAATAAATTGGTAATCTATAGAATGGATGAATGGGTAACATGCATTGATCAGTACAACGACCAATAATATTTACTGAATTCAAACTATTTATACTGTTGTAAACATTTAATGAAAGCATCATGAGCTCTAAATACAATTTTGACAATTCCAACAAAATAAGTGGTATGTTTAAAAAATAAAGCTGATGAGCAATAGATCCATTCTATATATTTTCTTTCAACAGTTCCAGCAAGAGAAATAGTATTTTAAAAAAGTATACAGCAAAGATTGTTCCTATTATAGTGGCAGATTCTGGAAACTAAATACAAATAATCATTGAACAGTCAAACGGTCATATTCCTAATCAGGAGGCAGTTAAAGTAAGAACAGTCAGCAGTCCAATTATGCTCAATTGTCAACAAAATCCTTTTTTCTTGTCAGTTGATTTCATAGTTCTTTTTCCAAGACACAACAAAACTTTGGCAATTGGATGTACTGAAAATATATTTTCCAAGTTCAAGGTATAGTCAGTCATAGCATTTTGTTGTGTGAAAGGTGATCTGTACACCAAGGCTCAGAGGTTGGTAAAGTTTGATTCCATACATGGAAAAAGTGCAAATTTCCTGCACAGATAGCTTACAAAGCTGCTGGCACATTTACTCACCAGCAGAATCTTGGATTTTGTTTGCATAGCTCACACATCACTGGAATGTGGAAAGGTGTGCTATTTTTTTGGCAAGAGCAAAGGAGACATTATACTGATGTGAATTACCGTGTTGGGCATGCTGAATCCAAGCAGAACACCTGGGCGAAGTCTGCTACCTGACATCATTAGTTTTTGTATACTGGTTTTGTTTTTGTTGAAGCAGTTCTGTTATAGCCAGAAGCTTTTTCAGTACATGCTAAACAAGGAAAAATAGTATGAAAATAATTAGTAAATAAATGAAAGTTTGGTCAGAAATTTCAGGGAACCTGGATTTTGGGAAAAGCCACATCAATTCAGAGGAACTCATAAAATAATAGTAACCACTCTACTCAAAGCAAAAAATTGTGAACGTTTCTATTAATAGAAACGTGCCATTTTCATATTTACTCAGAACATCTGGCCAGACGACAGATAGATCATTACAAATCATCTTAAGCCCCATAAGGTCACAGAAGAGCAATCAGTTTGCAGCCCAGTGAACACTATCAAGTATCAAAAGAAACAGAACTACACTGGACCTAAAATTAATTAGGCCAAACTGTCCAATAAGAATTATGTTTTTAACTTAGGGCAAATCATAACAAACTCAGCCCAAGTGTAGCTGGCAGGCGTATATATACCACGGACACGTAAGTAGGCCAGTGGCACATACTCCGCCTAAGCTGCTGAAGTGATTGGCATCTTAATGAGCCAGAGGATTATCTAAACCTGAGGATTTTAGAATCTCTAGTTGAAGAAAACACCAATCCACAAACACAATGCTTTAACTTTAATCTCTTCTACAAGTCCCTTGCCAAGAGGTTGGCCAGTAGAGGGACAGTACTCAGGAAGAGCTTATTAGAAATGACAGTTTTCAAGGCCACATTCCAGAATCTCTGAATCTGGATTTTGCAAGTCACTTGGCCATGCACTGTGTGAGATAAGCCATCACTGCTCTGCCGAGACCTTTGGGGAGGAGGATTCAGATTCTTAAAAATATAACTGATAAAATAACAATGTTAACCATAATTCAGCTAGTTACCTTTCAGAGTCTTATGCTGACATTCTGCTAAAGTGCTAATCAAATGTCACTGTTAATGACGGCTGGCAAAAACCTACCTGCTGGGCACCGCGTTCATTGCTGAGCGTTCGCAGTTCATCTGAATGGGCCACACAAATCTCATGCAGTGCTGCTAAATCACGAGACAGGTCAGTTCTAGAATGCTCTGTAGTGTCCGGAAGTTCAGGTACATTCTTTAAGAGAATGATAAAACTGCATTCAGAAATACAAATCTTTATAGTCACTTCTGAAAAGATCCTCACTGCTTATAGTAAACAGAATTCTTAAGAGAAATTTAAGAGATTATGTTAAGATGCTGTGTAACATTCAGTGCTATTTCTGATAAAACAAAGATTCTATGACCTCAGTATTCACATCAAATGCAGGTTCCAATTTTCTTCCAAAGCGTGGCAGAATACTGTACAGTATTACTGGTATTCTAAATAATATTCTAAATAAGTAGGCTTCCTAAATTCTTAAAAGAGTTTTGGGATTTTTTTGATCTGGCACACCAAAAAAGTGTAACGCTAATCTGGATTAAATGAAAGCTAAACTTTAAATTCCTCCACTGACTCAGTTTCATTATTTAGCTGCTATATAGTCTGTCCAAATTTATCAGTATACGTAAGTATAGCTTAAGTTAAATAAGCTCGGTAGCTTTAAATACTGGATGGTTTTCACCGTTCTTTAAACAATACTATAGTAAGAATTTTTTTCAGTTGCTGACCCAACTGTATTTTTTGGTAATAAATATTTCTCATCTCCTAAACTTCCCTGAGTTCATATATAAGAAACACAGACATTTAGCATTTGCCTCTGTATTTCTCAATTTTATGCTATTTATGGACCTATGTAACTTCTTTCACACTGGTTCTTGTCCCTGAGGTAGCAAAGTAGGGGCCCTCAGCAAGTGCTGGTTACTGTCACTGCACACTGGTGTGGTGTTAGCTGGATCTGAATACATTATGGCAGAACACAGGCACTTCAGTCTCCTACCCCAGCATTCCCTAATGCCATACATGCTAAACTGATAACCTTTTTTTTGGATAAAACTTTGTTTTTATATATGAACTGAATTACTAATATATTGTAGTTTTTAACTGATCCATTATCTGTAAATCTATACCAAGAAAATCCAACTTTACTAAAAAACAGGGTCTTAGGGAATTTTTTTTACTTACCATTTCTAATAAATTTATAATCACGATGTCTAAATAAGACATCAGTAGTCCCACTGAATGAAGGATAACACTAAATCCATGTATTTTATTCCTAGTAAAGCCCCAAGAACACTCTCCAGTCCATTATTCAACATGATCAGATCCAGGTCATCTGTCTTGTTTGAAATTCCATACACTAGCAGCTCAGTAAAAGTAGCAACAGGCTATCACAGTAAGGAGATGGAACAGCTAAAAGGATAGTGAAGAACAAGACAGAAACTAAAAATAACACAAGAAGTACAAAAGCCACAACAGTGAGTTCTTGGTATAAACCATTTAGTGTAAGAATAAATGTTATGAAGATAAAAAAGCCTATTTTTGTCTAAGTGGAGCCTAATGCAGGGCCTGAACTCACTAGCCTGAGATCAAGAGTAGGAGGCTTAAGCAACTGTGCCACCCAGGCACCCGTTTTTGTGTTTTTAAGTTCTGGATAAAAATCTTAAGTTGTTGATTAAATGAGTTAATAATTCTCAGCTATATTAAATATTTCAAGTACTTAAAAACCATATACATACCCCAAGTTCATCTAAAAACATGATCATACGATGTTTGTTACTTTTGATAAATGGATTGACACCTTCCATATAGGGCTCCTAAAAATACAAAAACAAACACTGATCTGTAACTATCACATACGTAGCAAGGATTCCTATAAATCTAATTATGTTCACAAGAATTAATCATATAAATTTTCCTCCTAAAAGCAAACAGCTATACCAAAGAACTGGAATATTTTCATGAAAGAGTAAGAAATTCTGGATGGGGAAAAAAAAAAAACCCAGAGCACCAACCCTGAATGGTTGAAAATCCATTAAAAAAACTTGACTCCGCAAAAAATGGATTGTTGACTGACACATATTTCGTATGTTACATATATTCCATTCTTTTTTTTTTTAAGATATTTTATTTCTTTATATGAGAGAGAGATTGGAAGCAGGCTCCCTGCTGAGCAGAGCCCGATGCAGGGCTCGATCCCAGGACCCTGAGATCATGACCTGAGCCAAAAGCAGAGGCTTTAACCCACTGAGCCACGCAGATGCACCAGTATATTCCATTCTTACTAGAGTAAGTTAGAGAAAAGAAAATATTAAACCCATAAGAGAAAATACATTTACAGTACTGTAAAAACCATGAGTAAGTGGACCCATGCAGTTTGAACCTATGCGTCAAGGGTCAACTATAATTCATTCAAAAATAACTACTAAGAAACTGTTATTTGCTACCTGCCAAGATGAACAAGGGCCCCAGCCAGGGATTAGAATCTAGCAGAGAATATAAGTAATTAAAATACAGTGTACACAAAAGATTGCACCAGGAATACATATTACAACCTGCCTCACTATTCGATTAAATTCAAAAGCTAATAAGCCTTACTATAAACTGCTCTTCATACTAAAGCCTATTTAAAAATGTGGTATGTTGTAAAACAGAAAATGTTTAATATTAACACAAGTTCTTTTAAAGTCAATAAATCAAAGTGACATGCCCAGCACGTTGGCAAAAATTAGAATAATCCTCACTGAGTTTTGGCAAGGCTCTGGGAAGCAAAAAGTCTTATTTAGGAATTTCCTTCTGAAATTAGTTTAAGGAAATAGCTGGGCAATTTTTGAAAAGAAATATATATGTATACTTATATACTGTCATAGTATTATTTTTAACAGTGCTAAGTTGGCAGCCTTCTAAATGTTAGTAGAAGAGTACTTAACAGCTACATGATGACATAATACTTGTTCAATATTGACAATCAGACAACACAGTACAGTCACTAGCAGAATATTAACAATGCTTATCATTAGGTAGTGGGATCACATATGGGTGTTTTAAGACTCGTCCAAGTTATTTACAGTAAATGTTTACAGTGCAATAAAATGGACTCGAGTACATTTAAAAATATGCTTAGTGACTTTTAAGAGTAGGAGAATGAGTATATTGGAAATAGAAATTATAGTTTTCGATACTAGCTAAAACAGTGGTTTTTAAAAATTTCATTATTATGTAAAATTTCAAAATATTTTAAAAAGACACACATACCAATAAAAATATACCTATCTTTATGAAACACTCTATATTCTATGAGTTCTATCATCTCAAGCTTTCATTTGTGACATTTTAAAGTATCAAAATGTTTTTACCTTAGCTCCAAATTCCACAAGGTTTGCTAAATTCTGCACAGATTTAGCCACTAGTATCAGTGTTCTTGCAGCAATAGGTGATGGGGAATCTATAAGAGAGAATTGGGCACAGGTAATGATACCAACTCCGAAGGCATTTTCTTCAGGTAGAGCAGTATAAAGTTAGCACTTAAACATTTCTTTATTGCTAAAAATACTGACATTCTTGGAAATGGTAGGACCTGTATAGTTCAAGAAAACCTGAGTTAAGGGGCAGGGGAGGTTAAATACACTTACCAATACTTCTAGTTTGTGGACGGGGTGCTACTGTAAGATTCAGCAATTCTAAACTGGTTGATAGTTCACAATACCTTAAAGCTTTATCACTAAAAAGACTGTCACTCCACACACCTGCTTCATGACAGTTCACAAAGCTAATTTCAACCCCCTCAGGTTAGCAGCTTGCAATCTGGGCAATTCCCTACTCCCAACCTCCACTGACTACAAAAATCACTTTAAAGCTCAATAACAAAGATAAAGTCTGGGACTTCTGCCTTATATATATTGAGGAAAAAACAATTTAATAACTTAGAATAAACTATAATAAAGACTGGTCAGGAAACATTTCCCTATTGAATATGCATAGTAGGGTGTAAATGAAAACTATATGCAGTTATTACATATAAGCCTTGAAACAGAATTACTTAACAGTATAGGTAAGTATCTGACTGCCTAATTTTAGACTGTACAGACTCTGTGTATTTTAAGCTGCTGAACTGTAAATGCCTAGTGGTTCGGAGGCCAACATCGAGATAAACAAATCTCTCCAGATTTCTAAACCCTTAATTCTTAACAGAATTAATGACAGAAAACAAGATAATGACAGAGATGTGATGGCTATAACTATAGTAAGGTAAAACTTAAGATTTAGTCTAAAGTATTTTTAAATACAACTTTGAGCTTCTAATTATTAAAAGAAAAATGGTTCTGGTTCCTTCTGTTAATAATGTCTCATTATTGCATTTGTAGTCACAAGTATCACTGTTCTCCTTTCTTTAAAAGATGCCTATGACATCTGAAAGTCCTTGCATAATAGACATATGGGCAATAAGTAAAACCAAATCTGGTTTGTTGGGAGTTTAAACTGGCCAATTAACATTATCTAACTGGTGACAAACCTCTCCATCTCTAAAGGGCCACAGTCAAGTATTCACAGAGCACTACTACAACTATAGTTACCATTTTAATTTGATCTTAAAATACAACTTGCAGTGTTAGTGATACTAGTATCAGATGAAAAGCAGCAGAGAACTAGGCAAAAGGAAGAAAGAAAAGGGTGCCCTAGAATGTTTTAGACCAAGTCTTAGAACTGGATAATAAAAAATCAGATGTAAAAGAAAAACTGAATAACCTTACCAAATAATATCAAATTTTATTCTAATTTTTAATTCCAAAATTTTATCAAAAGCTGATTACCTGAGATGATATTAAACATCCGTGGATTCAGGATGGCAGGACAGATAAGTCGAAGAAAAACAAAACCACTGAATGGGAGGGAAATTTTTTTTTTTTTAGAAAACTATATATGTTACATAAAAATAATAAACAAAAATTTTAATACTTGTAGAACCATGAACTTTGAACTGATGTAAAGAATTTAGCCCAAACTCTGTTTACACTATTTGGTTTTCCCAGATTTGGAATTTTCAGTTTATTTTGGGAAGATTTCAGTTATATCTATAACGTTTATGGTCTTGGCAACTCTTTATTTATTCCAATATACTTACTCTGAGGAAGCAGTAGCGTTAGGAACATAAGAATTTCTGAAATACTTTAATAGTATAAAAGAACCTTTTTATAAAGACATAGGCCTGTATGGTCCTAAAATTCGCATGCTCTCACTTTCTTAAACAGAATAGCCCACTAAAGTCTGTTATAAATCTAGTTGATTATATTGATTTTGCTGATGAATCCTAAAGAATCCATCCTACTAGAGAAAAGTGACTTCTTGATAAATGAAAATGTAAACAATTGAATGCTATAAACTATGGCAATAAACAAAAAGACCTCACCTTTCACCTTCTCCATTACAGAGAGGATAAACCAACTTCTCAGGATTTACTTTCCAACCTAATGACAGTTTACTACTTTTTGGACTCTTAGAAAATGATTGTTACTTCTCAGATAGCATTTATTGCAATTATAATACATAATTATCAGCTCTTTAATATCTCTTTTTAAACAAATTTGTGAAGAATCTTGTGTAAGTTTTAGTTGAAAACATTTTGCTACATGTCTGAGTCTGAAATATAACCTACCAGTATTTTAATCATGAGAGAATTTCAGTATGCAAATCTACTTTCTGTGAATTTTTAGTAAGTGACTTTAAATTTAAAAAGGATACCAGGTACCTACACATATATTTAAAAGCTTACTAGTAGGGACAGAAGTCGTCACCTTGGGCATAAATGCCCCCTTTTAAAAACCATGTAGTGTCAGACAATTCACACAGCAGAAATTCCTGCTGTTTGCTTAACAGTTATACTCATTTGAAATAGAGTTTACGAGGCTTTAATTTACATCACACACAAAACTGTGCTGAAACTTAACACTGCTAATTCTAATTCCTCTCAATCACTACTAAAGTGAAGAAATCTAGAATCTACAATTCTTTAACACTTCTGTCTTATCGTTACTAACCAAGAGAAATTTTATCTATAAAAAGAGCAGAAGCCTCTTTACAAAACTTAGGTTGCGGGCAGGACTGACACATTTTTCACAACTAACTGTATGGTATTACTGTCTTCAGTGGTTGTCTAATTTTTTTTAATGGGATATAACATGACTGGCAGTACACATCCTACTTAAATATTATTAGTAGATGCTATATTCTTATGCTTTTTGAATTTCCAGTTGTCTTCAGCGGGTGGGGGTGTACTTATTAACAAAAGCCTACAACAGTGTTAGAGATCTGACTGGATCTTAGAAGGGTGGCCTTTAGTTCTGCCTTAGCACAACCTTTCTATACAACCTTAAGCAAACAATTTTGACCTCTACAGATCTGCTTCGTCATTGGAAAAGTTAAGTAAAAATAGTGATAATGAAGTCGCCCTGTATACAGGGTCCAGCATTCTGTGACTTGCCAAAGCAATTCCTCCTAATTGCTGCACAGCAAGCACACTGAAACACAGCTTCAGAACTGGAGGCTCTGGCTGGAGATTAGTCCAGAGTACCAGACTGCTACTAACCCATCAGTCCATTATTCCTCTTCCTTCTTAGCACCATATCAATCCCACATTCACTCCTCCCCCTCTCCCCACCTTCCCTCCTTTCTCTCTCTATATGTACGTAGATGCATATATGCACGTAGGTAATGTATTGTGTATATGATGAGTACTATATAAAGTTAGCTACAGATTTTGCTGGTTATATAACTTTTAACATCATTCTTTCAATAAGATAAAAATTCCCAATAGTTAACTGATTGTACATGAGTTTTCAGGTTTTTAGAAAACGCAGAAGGTAGCTAAATACCTCTTAGTAACTTCTGAAAAAAATAAAGTTTAGTAGCCATCTGAACTCAGAAAATATTCAACAGGGTTCTGACATAAAAAGAAAAAAGTCTTGATTTATATACTGTTACTCTTCAAATTTTCAGTTACCCACTTGACTCTCAGTGCACCCAATATCCACAATGATTTAACAAATGGATTGATGAGCCTTACCTAACAACTCTTGTTCTCATGGTGGTATTTGTAGGCCATTTGTGCTGGACAGATTTCTGTAAACACCCATAAATATATCTCAGTGTCCTGCAAAAACAACACAATCATCTCAATACATACAGCAAAGGAAAATGCTGATCTCATTGCAGCTAAAAGCTTATTTTGCCAAATACACATTTTAATGCAACTGGCCTTTTACCGCCCAAAAAGTACTCTGCTACAAGTAGTGAAGGACACATTTGGCAAGGGATAAAGAAAATAAATAGTATTCATCATCAATTCATTTAGTCAATTCTTTACATTTACTTTGGAAGAAATCTTATTTTTACGATGCTTCTTTATTAATGAAAAATAAGAAAAAAAGTACTGGAGTGAGGATACAAAGGAAATACTATGTTCAGATTCCAGGGAGATGAATTTTGACTTATGAAAACTTCTGTCTGAATACGTGAGTTCACTTACAGTAAACGCCATTAAGCAGATACTACTAACTGGCTGTTGTACATTTTAGGTACAGCCACTGTACAAAACAGTATAGAGTTTCCTCAAAAAGTTAAAAATGGAACTGTCCTATCTATGATCCAGTAATTGCACTACTATTTACCCCTCAAAATACAGAAACCCAAATTCAAAGGGATATACACACCCCTATGTTTATAGCAGCATATTTACAATAACCAAATGGTGGATGCAGCTCAACTGCCCAACACGGATGGATAAAGAAAATGTGGTAAATATATACATGCAATGGAATATTTTTCAGCCTCTTCAGTACAGAGAACAAACCGATGGTTACCAGAAAGGAAGTGAGCAAGAGGATGGGTAAAATAGGCGATGGGGATTAAGGAGTGCACTTGTTGTAATGAGCACTGGGTGATGAATGGAATTGTTGAATCATTATATTGTATACCTGAAACTAATATAAGTCTATGTTAACTATACTGAAATTAAAATAAAAACTTAATACATAAAAAAATAACCAAGATATTTATGATCTCCTCAAACCTGAGATTATAAGTCTATATTCATTATCCAAGTTATTGTATAAACCAAACATGTCAGCTTGTATAAAAACAATTTTCTTTTTATTTTAATGTAAATATTACACCACTATGGTTTCTTCGAGTCACTCTTTTGCCTTAAAGAGAATTCACCTTGGAAGACTGAAAAACCCTTTTCAGAGTATAAAAACTTTAATTGGGACAGTGGAAAAGCTAACACATTTTAGAAATAAAAATTTTTCAAAACGCAGATACATAGTTTCTTGTCAAATTAAAATTTCACCACTTACGGTGGAAGTATTTCTGAAGCCATGAATATTTTCTCCACAAGCTCTGAAAGTATGTTCAATAGGTGTGCTAAATTAGTGTTCACATCTTCATTTTTTTCTAACTTTGATGGACTTAACTAAGAGAAGGAATAAATTAATATAAATGCATCTTGGCAATGATAAATGCAAATGAATCAAGGTAATCAAACAGTTGTTTTCAAGGTTCTCTGTTTTTCCATTTTTCAATCTGTTTTAGTCTTGGGGGGTGGATATAAATGGGAATTTTTAAGTAGTCTGCTCTATAGAACTCATTTACCATTAATTCCCAATTATTCAACTGTACAATAAGCAGTGATTATCCAGCACATTTCATTTGCTCTGGGATTAATACCAGTGTTAAAGTTCTCTTTTATTCATTTACCACACTTTACCATACATTTTTACAACCACAGAAAATGGATTAGACTTTTTTTTTTAAATAGTATTCTCAACCAGAAGAGAAAAACCCAGCTTTAGTGATCACGTATACACAAATATACTAGGAGTATTTAAATAATGATCACCATGTATTATAAAATCAATCTTGAATTGTACTTATTTGAAATAAAAATACTGATTAAAATAGAAAGGTTTTTCTGAATGCCATAGACAGAATAATGAACCTTTCTCAAAACTTTTCTAGTAACCTCTGTAATCTAAGAATTCTGATCTAGAATCAGTGGAGCAGATTCATCTGTATAAGTCTGAATACTCCTAACCTGATCTAGTGACCACAGACTCTGCAGACTTGCTCCATTTCTGGTATTACCTGCATTACCCCAGGTTTTCAACACTAAATCCTCAATTTCTTTCCTTTAGATTAATTAGTAAAAGCTGACAACTGTAGTGCATAATTAACATTTGACAGCTCCCAGTGTACATTATCAAAAGCAATTCCTTGTTTTATTAATTTTGTATCAGATCTACAAAATGTATTTAATATCTTCCTTCTGTAGTTCTACCTTCACTAGAAGAGAGAGAAGAGTCATGTAAGAGAGTCCACTCTTTCTCTTAATGGTTTATTATGAATTTACACTGAAATCTTAATAATCCTAAAAGGATGTTTCTATTTGCTTTTGAATGGATTATGTTGTACTACTTTACCCCCAAAACCTTCAAGGATACCCCTGGCTGTTATTAGGAAGTACTTCATAGACCTTAACTGGGTTATACAACTGAAGTCTCTAACAAAAACTTCAATTTATGTTATGTATGCTTTCTGAAAGCGGCATACACTTTATCATTAGTACAGTAAGATAAATGAGAAAGTAATTTCTGGTGCAGTCGGAGTTTTTTAATCTCAAAGTACATCTTTTTTAAAAAGTCTATTCTGTCTAACATTTTTCTAAATGTATTATAAAACGTGTAAATGCCCTGATGAATAATTTTAGAAAGCTAATATATTTTCCTTAAAATGTAATTAGCTGTAAAGCATCACCTACTAAAATACGTTCTTTGCTGAAATACTTAAAACATGAAATTCGTACCTCGCAAGACTGCTTGCTTTCCATTATCTTTAAAATAGAGTCTTTCAAAGCATGATGAACAAACTGTGTAGCAGTGGCTTTCATATACTGCTCCATCAAGGTGCTTGCAAGTGTTGTGGCTCGAAATAGAGTAGTGGCTTCATCTACATAAATATTTATATTAAAAGATTATTAATGTAAAGGATTACACTAATGTGAAACCAGATTAGAAATTAAATGAATTCATTTTTTCCCTCAACCATTATAGCCATTTAACTATGCTTATTTGCATGCAGCACGGAAGTATTGATTATAATGACATCCTAAACTTCTATAAACTTAACTCTTCAAAGGACTTTATTCATTAAATCAACAGGAGGTGTTGAGACTGGCATATTCATAAGAAAAAACAAAGGCTTAGAACGGTCAGATGACCTGTTAAGACCACAGAGCCAGGGAGTGACAAAAATAACATCAGAACTCAGCCTGGCTATCCAATGACCCAAAGTTTGGAAACTGAGTTAATCTCCAAATAAGAATGTAATGTAGTGGTATAAATAGACTTATCATGGGGATCGTTCTGTTATGTATAAAAATACCAAATCACTATGATATATACCTGAAACTAATAGGATACTGTATGCCATTATACTTATAATTTTTTTAAAGGCAGAAAATGAAAAAAAAACCCCACAAAATCCCAGTATAAATTATGACCTTAAAAAAGGGCTATTAATGACCCAAAAAAACACAAATATTGCCCAAAGAAAAGACAATCCCAGTGTAACATCTGGACCATCACTTTATCTTTCCTGACAAATTGATGTCCTTTACATTTTCTATGATTAGGAGCAACAGTTTTAGTTTTTATTGTTTACTGGGGAGCCTAAAAGCAAGCACCGTTACTGAGCCAAAGTGCTAGCCAGAAAGGGGTTAACTGTGACAAATTTGTAAGCTGTTACAAAGCACTGTGTGTCCAGCTCCACTGCCTGGGAACTACCTATCTAGAGAAGCTAGAAATACAATGCAGCTGTCACCTAACTTTTGTGCAGTGAATTAGTAAGTAAACTATAAATGAGAGAATATGGTAGGTACACCAAACTATTTATAATAAGCAAGCACCATTAACCATTGATAAGGATAAAGAAGTCACTTTCTTAGGGCTTCTAATGGAATAATTTACCATAACAGAAACTGCCAAATGTTAGTCAGCACAAGCAACAGAACTGACATTCCAACTTTAATTTTTAATGAAGGAAAAACAGAGTAACTTATTTTGCAAGATGATTTTTTTTTAAGTATCACACCAAGATATCCATACTTTACCTTCCATGCTTATTTCTCTGTCATTTAGTGTACATAACAACAATGATTCAAGCTTTTCATGAAGAAAAATCCTTAGTAGGATGCTAGCCAGTAGTGTTCGGTCCTGTCCACATACATGTGATAAAGCATAGACTACATGAAGCTCCTTTTGCAGTATAAGCTAAAAATGATATCAAGAAAGATTACTGAAAGGACATAGCATTAAACATTCTCAATGAGATTAAGAGGAATTCTCTTATGTTCTTCTATTTAGAAATATGTTCTATTGAATACATTTATTAAAAATAGAATGAGTTTATGACCTACATATTTATAGTCTCTTAAGACCCACATCATACTACTGCAAGGCTTTTCAACCTTTATGCCCATCACTGGTGCACTAAGCTATGACATTACTATGTTTAACTTAATGGATCTTTTGTTTAAATGTTTAATGTTAATTCCTTCAAAAATAATTAGACTGGTAAATTATACCTCTTTAAATTCACTGTACTCCTCTTCTGGCATGATTTTTTCCATAGAATATCGTGCTCGGACACGCAGGGATCCTGGTTCAATACCTTTTAATGGTATATGGGAGCTGAGCAAAAACCATTCATCTGTGGCATGTCCTTTCTGTAACCGGCTCAACTGGCAGCGCATAAATACTTTGATAGAAAAAGATCAAATGATTACTGTCTAAAAAGAGGACACTATAATTCATCATACCAGTAAATTTTCCTGACATTGTATCTTTAGTGCTAAATGCTTTAAAGGAGTTTTCAGTAGTAACACATATTCAATACTTGATACTTCAATTCATTTACTCAATGCCTATTTTGTGCCAGACTATGTTAGGCAGGGACATGGGATACAGACATGATTGAGACAAGGTCTCTGACTTGCATAGAGGTCACAGGCAAGAAATCAATCATGGTACAGTGTGGTAAGTGCTGTTCACAGTGGTTAATGCTACTTGCTACTGAAGTACAGAGAAATAATACGTTATTCAGCCAGTGGAAAAATCCATTCCAAACAGGTAACCCTTAAGCTGACATTTAACAGGACGTGGAGGTGTAGCTAGGTAGAAAGGCAGAGAAAAAGAAAAAGAGCACAGTCCAATAGAAGGTATGGTGGGCACTTTGAAAATCCGTGGATTGCTTTAGCGCTCTAAGACTGGTATATCTAGAGAGGATATACCAAGGAGACACTATGAGAGCAACAGGGTAGAGGAGTGGATCAGGAAAGGGCCTTTCTTCTGTGTTTACTACAGGTTTGGATTTTATCTTAAAAGTAATGGGGAACCACTAAAAAAATGTTAAGCATTTAAATAGTACAGAAATGACAGAATAAATACTCTGTAGAAGAAAATTCAGGCTTTATCTGTTAATGCTTATCATTATCACTTCATTTCCTACCTTTAAGTATGTATTAACCTAATTCACTCTGATGTGAACTGTTAAATCCCACTGCCACCTGTTTCAGCAACAGGCTGGGAGGTGTGCTACTGAGAACAAGAACGGAAAAGGTTCACCAGAAATGAATAAACAGTGGACTAATTTAAAGAAAAAAACTTAATAGAGTGCTTTTTTCCACTTACATAAAACTATACGAAAACAGGAAAAACCTAGAAAGTACAAAGAAGGGATAGTGGAAGTACCACAGAAAGATGGCCACTCTTACTGTTCTCTTGCTGTTTCTGTCCACTGGGGAGGGAAAGGGAGATGAAAGATAATTTAATATCAAGGGCTTAAGTGTATAGTATGTACCATTTAGCCATTTTGATCTTTTTTTCTTATTAGAGGAAACTCTTAATCAAAACTGTAGAAGTACAAAAAGAAACTGTCAAATTATACTATTGGCACTTTTAGATTACATTTCATTATGAATTTTAAAAAGTATATAAAACATGTTTTTCTTCAGAAAGAAATTTCCGTATCAACTTACAGATATCAGGATCTTTGCTTTTCTTTGTTTTATTACTAAGAGTTATCTCAAATCTATTGATGTCAGGAGGAAGATCACTAGAGGAGCAAAAAAAAAAGAATTAACAAAATACCTTGGAAGCAAATTCTAATCCTTTTATTTCTATATCAAATAAGTCCCTTATTTCTGCTACTAAACCATCTGAACATGCATGCTGGATTCAAAGCATGTTATTTGAAATACAGGAATGCAGACAAGCAAATCAGAATTTTCCTACAATCTTTAACCTCCTCAAGTAAATCCTGGAAACCATTGTAAATATTTTGTATGTGTGTCTTAGTAAATGTTTTTGAACGTGTCAGTAACACTAATTCCTGTTACTGACTAGGTGAAAAACTAAGGACATAGCACTTCACTCATAAAAGCAGAAAAAAGAAAATGTAAGTACTACTAAAATGCCTGGACTTGGCACCTTGTTCTGGTAGTTCAGAGACAGAGACCAAAAAAAAAAAAAAAAAGAAAGAAAGAAAGAAAAAGAAAATGCAATAGGGTAAAATAAAAAAATGTAATGTAATGATAAAATAAGACTTACTCGAAGACAAACTCTTCTGACCATACAGGGTTTTGCCCTTCCCTTGCATGAGTTTTTGCTACCTGGACACTATTCAGGTAGATGTTACAATATGGATTAGTAAAATGTTTTACAGGGAGTTTATGGGCTTCTTCAATGTGTAAAAAAAGACTGCTGACCTAAAGAAAACACAGAAATTGTTACCCCAGATTTCAAGAATTATGCATTAGGTTTCAAAAGCAATTACTATTTAAGAAATAAAAAACTCAAAACCGACTTATTTTTCCCTTTCTTCAGACATTATGACCTGCAATTATATCTTCCTTTTTATGTGATATATAAAATACAACATTCAAGCATTTAAAATAATTCTTATTCCTCCAGTTATATTCTCATACCAATTTAATGAAATGCACCTTTCTACTAAAAAATAGTTCAGAGAAAATGGAAATAGAGAAGAGGATTTTTTATTTTATTTTAACATAAGTAAAACTATCACCACCTAAATCAAAATCCTGTAGGTTATATAAAGCTCATCTGGAAGATTTATCTATAAACTTCCACAACCAGAAAATACTTTTAAAACACTGATTCTGCCTTCTCCTTTTACAGAAAAAGATATAAATCCAAAGAAGCTAAGTTATTTGTCAGGTTTTTTAAAATATTTTATTTATTTATTTTACAGAGAGAGATCACAAGTAGGCAGAGAGGCAGGCAGAGAGAGAGGAGGAAGCAGGCTCCCCGCCGAGCAGGAAGCCCGATGTGGGCCTCGATCCCAAGACCCTGAGATCACCACCCGAGCCGAAAGCAGAGGCTTTAACCGACTGAGCCACTCAGGCGTCCTATTTGTCAGTTTTGATGCCAAAACTTAGATCATTCACTGTCTCGTATCAGGTTCTCTTTCCCTCTTGGTACATACTGCTTGTATGGCATAGGACAAGTCAGCCTCTCTGAGCCTCAACTCCTCAGATATAAAATTAGGATAAAGTCTACACTGCAAGTTGTTGTAAGATTCTAAATAATACATATAAAACCACACAGGAGAGTACTTGCAAAAGAACTCGAGATGTTAGCTATGATCTTATATATAATCTTTTATTCTATTGTCTTATAGCTAAAAATAACTTCATAACTAAATTTTCACATAAGACAGAATCTGCAAAAACTCAAGTCTGATTTTTCATCAACTTACAAAATGTTAAAATATGATTTGAGAACACAAGTATGTGTATAATAAAATCTCCTTGGAGAAAGGATTAGACTTTTGGTTACAGGAATTGTGACTTATACTCATTTAAATATTAACCATTTATTGACTTGCAATAGAACAATATATTAAGTTCACAAAGCTTATTGGACATTTCTAGGAATAAAACAATCACTTTGGTCAATAAATACTGTACTAAATATTCCTCAAAACTCCAAGATTATTAAAATTACTTAACTTTTTCAAACTAACTAGGGATAACAATACAGAAAAAAAAAAGGAAAGATATGCAGGGTATAGAGTGGACTTTACATTCCTAGAAAGAAAGAAAAAGCCCAGCTTAACTCTATAAAATGAACATGTATGACATGTTATGGGTCAAGTAAGACAAGACACTACCTAACAGTTACATAACAGACTTCAGAACAATTTGGATTAATACTTAAATTCAGATGATCTTTTCAATAATTACCTTTAGTTGTACTTTTCTGAAATAGGCCAAAATGATTCTTTTAAGAAAAAAAATGAAAGTGCCTAATAAAATGGTTTCTGTTGTTGTTGGTTTGGTATTATTATTCTAAGTAGAAGAATTCTACTTAAAATGGATTCAAAAGATGGCATTAGGGACTAAGTACCCAGCAAGTATATTAAAAACATTCTTTTCCATAAATATTTCTCCTGCTATTGAACCAAGTGGAAGCATGGCTTTAAAATGCCTGAAAATGGGACGCCTGGGTGGCTCAGTCAGTTAAGCAGCTGCCTTCGGCTCAGGTCATGATCCCAGGTTCGTGGGATTGAGTCCCGCATCGGGCTCCTTGCTTGGCAGGGAGCCTGCCTCTCTCTCTGCCTCTGCCTGCCGCTCTGCCAGCTTGTGCTCTCTNTTAAAAACTTTAAAAAAAATAAAATTAAAAATAAAAGAGCAAACCAATAAAGCGAAATGTGACAACATCAANGCTCTGCCAGCTTGTGCTCTCTCCCTCTCTCTGACAAATAATTAAAAACTTAAAAAAAATAAAATTAAAAATAAAAGAGCAAACCAATAAAGCGAAATGTGACAACATCAAATCAAAGAAAATTAAGTTTCACCTGACGCAAGCGTTTATTAGATGTCCCTGGACTACTTTTCCGTAAATTGCAAAATGCCTGCAGACCTTTCATCCAGTCCTATAAAAAATAACAGCATGTCAAAGAAATATACAAGTTTATTCAGTTTCCAATCATAAGGGGTTTTTTCCCCCAAATTCAGTTCTTTCCTGCTCCAGACTGCCATTTCTATACTGAGTATGCTGCACTTTAATACGTTGGGGGCCTCATAAAATAAAACAATGACCAAAACAATTATAATCATCCTTAAAATTGTATTTCTGTTGAATCCCTAAATTAATGTTAAGTATGCCATGAGTGACCATAAATTAGTCAAAAAATAAAATCCACTAAATTAAGCAGTTGTTACTTTGTGAAAGGAGGGCTGACTGCAAAACCAACCGATCATGTGATGACTACCTTGATGACTAGCATCTCATCTTACCTTAGACCAGGATACAGGTAGAAATGTGTAAGGGGATCTGGGTTATTTGTAAGCCTTTAAAACATAACATTAGATTCAAAATAATTTTCAGGCTAATATTCAAATTAAATTGAAGCTATATTTTTAAATGTTTACCTAGTAGTCTGGAGAAAGGAGAGAACAATCTTAAGTTTACCAAAAATAAATCTGAATATTTCGCTTTGGCTTACTTATTTCCAAAGCTCTGCACTACTGCTTTACTCAGTTATATCTTTAGCTTGTTGACTATTTCAGTCTGAACTTTGAATGTTCAGAGGACATCTTCACAGAACACATTAAGATCTAATCATTACCACAGATTTTAGAAATAGAAGAGAGTATCACAGATCCAAAAGGCCACCAAAGTAATAAAAACTGGAAATAACAATGGTATATCTGGACTTTAAGTGGTATATGGAAATAAGGAATATGTAAAGTTTAGATATAAATACAAAAAAATATTCTATTTATACTGAAATGTCACCAAGGTATATAACACATATCTTTATTTAAAGGGAACACAGTGAAATAACTGGAGGACAGCAAAGTGAAGTTTAAATTTTTCTTAACTTCTGGCATAAATATATATATCTGTTATCTAAATGTTTTGAACTCTACTTTTTACATCTAAATATTAGGGATAATACCCAGAAAGAAGTTTTTTATGTGTTATATGTTAATATAATATTTATTTGAAATATTTTGCAAACATGACATTCAATTGTGAACCATAAAACTTAATGTAGCTCATTCATCAATTCTAGAGTCTAAGATATTGTCATAATTTATGAATCAGGGATGCATGCCAGGATCCAGTTTTAACAGCTTCTCTGCCTCATATACAGAGTTGGCAAATTATCTTCTATTTACAACAAAGTTGTTTTCTTTGACCTCTTAACCACTTTCAGATTCTTTCCGTAGAGTATAAGCAGAAGAAATATCACCATATTTGTACAAAATACCAGTAAACACCCCTGAAATCTTATGGTTCAAAGAAATCAAAGTATTTTTAAAAAGAATTTTTGTGGGCGCCTGGTGGCTCAGTTGGTTGAGCGACTGCCTTTGGCTCAGGTCATGATCCCAGAGCCCCAGGATCAAGTCCCACATCGGGCTTCCAGCTCCATGGGGAGTCTGCTTCTACCTCTGACCTTCTCCCCTCTCATGCTCTCTCACTGTCTCTCTCAAATAAATAAATAAGTAATCTTTATAAAAAAAAAACTTTCTGAAAAACATTCTCTCATCACAGCAATGCTTAAAATTTAAGAAAAGCATTAATAAGGGCACTGCGCATTGATCGAAGCCTAGTGCTGAAAGCAGACATCATATGTAGACTTTGAGAGAAAGAAAAGATTCCTGAAATACTTTTATTTTTGATGTCTGAACTTCTATTTTTACACATGAAGTTCAACCAGTAAAGAATAACAATGCTTGTTAGCAAAACTAACTCTCTTACTGAGAATATCTATAACCTAACTGTACTGAGAATATCTATAACCTTTCTGCAGAGAGGATTTTAAATGAGCATTCTCAGTTAGACTCAACATTATAGAGTATTTAAAGGTCAATTTAAAATGGAGTTTTCATTCCTAATAGCCCTTCACTGAGTTTTTTTCTGCATTTCTCTCAAAAAAAATTTATAGAGTTCTTATTCCTTGAAATAAAAAAAAATGACTAAATTTCAGTCTTCCTTTTTATTACTTTATCATATATGCAATAGTTTCTTAGTTAAAAAGAAAACATGAGCTAAATAAAGATTTGCAGTAGCTGAGAAAACAATTAACTTACCTCTGCCTGTTCTGGAGTTTCTCCTGCAAAGTAAAAAATGTAATGTTCTTCACTAAAGTGCTGAACCACTATCTGAAAACAGTTTGGCCTTTAAAATATAAACAGAAAAGTTATTAGCTTAACAAAAAGCATTAAAACACACCAACTTCAAAAAAATCAGAACATATAATCATATAATGTATATCAATTGACATAATTCTTAGAGAACCAATAACTCCACTGTCCAGATCATTACTGAAAACATCGGCTGCATATATTCTAAAAAACTTTTTGTCAGTACCACTGAAATTTTATCAATTCTTCAAACTTTAAAAATGTTTTATGCTGGAATTGCATATACCTAATCTAAACACTTTTTAAAGCAAAATGTTACTAAACTCATTACTTCATAACAACATATACATTTATCAGTTCTGGAAAAAGACTAGACATGTTCTTAGACCAAAAATGTTCTTAGTGGTTTTCTCTCACAGGTGGACTGTGGGTGATTTTTAAAAAGGTATTTTTATGTATTTTCAATTTTTTTTTAACTGACCATTTTCCTCATCAGTGAAAATGGAAACATCTGCTCACACATATGCCTGTTATGATAATTAAACAACCCAACAGTGGCATACAGTACACATTAGTTCTTGTCCTCCCACAGTATGCATCATATTAGAATTCATCTGACATGGAAGTACATTAGATAGTAGTTTATCTTTTTTTGAAGACGGGTTTGTTGTCTTTCCAACTAGATTTGAAAATGATTATAAAATGTTAAATAAAGGCCACCCCAATGTTCATAGCAGCAATCTCCACAATAGCCAAACTGTGGAAGGAGCCAAGATGCCCTTCAACAGATGAATGGATAAAGAAGATGTGGTTTATATATACAATGGAATATTACTCAGCCATCAGAAAGGATGAATACCCACCATTTGCATCGACATGGATGGAACTGGAGGGGATTATGCTAAGTGAAATAAGTCAAGCAGAAAAAGACAGTTATCATATAGTTTCACTCATATGTAGAACATAAGGAATACCACAGAGGACCACAGGGGAAGGGAGGGAAAACTGAAGGGGAAGAAATTAAGAGAGGGAGAAAAAACCATGAGAGACTCTGGGATGCCCAGAAACAAACTGAAGGTTTCAGAAGGAGGGGGAGGTAGGGGGATGGGGTAGCCGGGTGATGGGTGTTAAGAAGGGCACATGTTGTTATGAGCACTGAGTGTTATGCACAACCAATGAGTCATTAAACACTACTAATCGAAACTAATGATGTTGGCTAACTGAACATAATAAAAAATAAATAAGGGCTGGGGCAGCTCGGCCGGTTGAGTGTCTGCCTTCAGCTCAGGTCATGATCCTGGAATCCCAGGATCAAGTCCCAGATCAGGCTCACCCTTCATCTTGCTTGTGCTTTCTCTCAAATAAATAAAATCTTTAAAAATAAATAAATAAATAAATAAATAAATAAATAAATAAATAAATAAATAAATAAAGGGCCTTCACGTTTTTGAAACTCAAAACTCAATAATATTCCTATTTCTGGTATTAACCAGATTATATCTTTTACTTCAGTGTTAGGAGGCCACAGCAAAATACCCGGAGTACAAGCCTAATATTTATTTAAAAAACTATCCTTTCATGCTTTGAGAATGCCATAAAATAATACAAGTACAAATTGGAAACTTCAGCTTCTGAAAGTGGCTTGAATCAGACTGGCTTCCTGGCTCCATAAAACATAAATAAACAAAAAACAACTGTTCGAATTGCTGGAGAACAACCAGAGCAACTATGACTTGAGAGGCCAAGATCATAGTGAGGTGAGCCTGAACTTCACAGCTTTTCATTGCAAGGCATTTGCCAATTCCTAAACTGCATAGGGCAGGAAGCTGAGAAACTGAGTAGAAGGAAACAGCATCTAAGAGGCCAAAAAACTAACCAGCACATTCAGCAGTTTCATACTGCTAGGAGAGACAAATGACTTTACGGCCTTTAAAAGAGAAGGCTTTCATCTGAGACCCCTAACCATGCCTTCAAAATAAAGGCAAACCAGAAAATAGAACAGCCTTCACCAATACCTCCATCTGATCCCTGAGGGACTTCTCTGGCAGAAGAACAGTCTTTCTGGAGGCAGTAACATTATCCATAGCTTCTACAGTTTTTCATACACAATGTCCACCATTCAGTCAAACATAAGTAGACACAACAGGAATCATAATCAAACGACTAAAAAGCCAATCTAAGAAAACAGAGGAAGGGGAAAGACCTACATGTAATTGAGACACAGTTGTATCGTTAGAAACAACTTTCAAATAACTGCAATTAAAAGGTTTAAGAAAATAGCTAATAGACCTGAGAATTTTGCCAGCTAACTACATCTATAGAAGAATCAAATGGAAACTCTAAATTGAAAAATGGAATTAATAAAATTAAGACCTCAAGAAATGCACTTAACTGCAGAAGAGTGTATTAGTGAACTAGAAGACAAATCAGAATATCCAGCCTAGGGCACATAAAGGAAAAAAAAATGTGAAAAACATAGAAAACTATATAATCAGCACATAGGATCTAGTAAAAGATGTAATATGCTGGGGCGCCTGGGTGACTCAGTCGGTGAAGCGTCCAACTCTTGATTTCAGCTCAGGTCATGATATCAAGCCCTGTGTCATGCTCTGCACTCAGCGGGGAATCTGCTTGAAATTCTCTCTCTTTCTCCTTCTGCCCCTACCCACACTCTAAATAAATCTTTAAAAAAGATATAACATGTAACATGAATCACAGAAGATGAAAGAAAATGTGGCAGAGGAACTGTTGAGAGATAGTAACCAAGACTTTTCTAGAACTCACAAAAGACACCAAGTACCAAACTGAGGCAGCTCTGCAAATATAAGGATAAAGTTTTTAAAGAAAATTTATAGTAGGCACATTTTTGTTTAAATACTAAGAAATCTAAAAAATCTCAAAGTAACCAAAGAAAGACGAACTACAGTACACCTCAAAGGAAAAAAAAAAGATGTATTATCTCTAAAAAAGAAATAACCAAAACAAAAGAAAAAGATGGAAGGCAGAAAACATTCTTTAAAATGTTGAAAGGGTGCCTGGGTGGCTCAGCTGGTTAAGCATCTGCCTTCAGCTCAGCTCATGATCCCAGGGTCCTAGGATCAAGCCCCACATCAGGCTCCCTGCTCAGCAGAAAGCCTGCTATTCCCTCTGTCTCTCCCCCTCATTCTCTGCCCTCTCCCCTCATTCTCTCAGTCTCTCTTGCTCAAGCTTTTAAATAAATAAATCTTTAAAACACAAAGAAAATAATTGTCAACCTAAAATTTAATATCCAGTGAAAACATTGTTCCTAAATGAAGATAATAAGTACTTCTGGCTTTAGCTTTAGCTATTAATTGCCACAATAAAAAATTCAGATTATGAAAAGATGTAAACATTCCCACATAAATACTCACTAAGGTAACTCTATCACTGAAATGTCTTTCAACCCATGCTTCTGAAATTATTTTATTTAAAGTAAACCAATATTAAAAGTTAGAAGTTTAATACAAAGAAAGTGCTTAGCGACCTCAATACTGAAAATAACCTGGAAAAATTGCATAGCTGAATAACTAAAGCCTTTGAGGAAACAGGCAAATGAGCAATGCTATCCAAACGTTCATTCACTGTGGCCAGAGCAAGCATGCCATTCACCTCTGCTGCAAGGAGTTGTTGACTTTTGCATTACATTTCATTCAAATGCAGGTCAGTCAGTGTATTGGGTCCTATGCCTACATAAAGCAAGAAATGTTCAGCGCCAGCCATGTATTTCAAAGAAAAAGATAACTGCATTCATCCACAATTTCCCCTTTCATACTGTGATATTTGCATTCTATGATACATAGTTTGATGTCAACCTATTTTTCATTAGTCCTGCTATCTGGCAGAGGTGTCCATTTCCTTGAAAAATACTTTGCTTATGCTGTTTTTCTTGGTACTTCCCAACTCTTTCAAAGTAAGGCCCTCAAAAACACAGTTGCAGATAGTAAACTGGCATACTTTGGAAAAAACTCAGTTCTTTAAAACAAAAGCCTTGTACCTTAGTTCCCATGAACATAACTTTTTCATACCAGGTTTAGACTTGGTATCATTAAATACAATGCCAAAGTCTTAAAAGCCACCTTCAACAAGAAACTCTGCACAAGAAGCAAGCTGTGATCCTGTAGCAAATGATAAATTTACATTAACTGCTTTTTCTGCTGCCTGATACTCCCTTCTTGATGTTAACCATAACAGGAATAATTCGGTCTCTTCAAACGGCATTAAAAGACCCGATCTTTAACTCTAGCAGTCATTTTCTTTAATTGGCAAGTGTAACATTGACCTTTTTGTGTGATAACTGCAAACTGGTTTTTGGTCCACTCATGCCTGTTCATAGAAAGTATGTCAAAAATAATGTTACAGCTTTTTCCCCCAACCAGATTTACACAGATGTACTTTTATTAGTCTTAATAATTCTTTTAAGATTCTTGTTATTCAAATTTTAAGTATCACTAGGGAATCATTTTTAACCTCATTTTTCCAAAGTTGAATTTCTGCTTTGAATCTATAAGCTATCAGAGCACATTAATATATTTTTGTGTTTTACTTCTCATTCTGAGAAGTTTACCCATTCTTTATTCTGCAAAGTGCGAATCAATCACCAAGAAGTTTTTTTTCTGGTAGATCATAAACCAGCAAAACTCTTCTTTTGGACAGCTTATGGACTCTGGTATCAAACAGAACAGTACAGTGGTATTCTGATCCCATAAAACTGAAAACGTGCAGCTGAAGCAGCTTGCATTTTATTAGACTCCATTTTATAATATTTCACATAGAATTCTGGTCTATAGACTTTTACATGTAAGAGCCTCTCTGTATTGCTTACTTTCCAGAATGAATTTTTGATGTAAAACCTTTAATGTTCTATCATGAAGCTTCATCATTGATCATAAACTTAAATACTATTTCTACAGTATCTTCTTTGTTTCAAAGGATTCATTTACTGTTTTGAATACATTATCTTTAATAATTTCTTTTGGTACTTCTTTGAATGACCAACAATTTACTTCCAAGTATTTCTCTAATGTTTGCAGATTCATCAGTGTACAGTGAAAATCTGTACACAGCCTATCATTTGTTTCACCAATACATTTACTTATAATATTATCAGAACACAATCGAATACTAGTTGACAATAGCATCTCTTCTCTTTCTTCTGCTTTTTGGCTTTAAACATACAATTGGCAATTTCCATGCAGACTGATTAAACAAGCAAATTCTCCAACTGTGTGTGAAGTGTTTTGGCTTTAGCTTTAGCTATTAATTCCAAGATCTCCTAACAACCTTCCCAAGTATAATCTGATACCGTAGGAATAGATCTATGGAAAGGAGGGAATTGGGAGGGGAACCTATGGGGGCGGAGGGACTTTTATTTAAGACTTACAGTTCTTTAGTAGTATGGTGCCAACACAATGTGCCCAGCACCACTGATTTATTCAACTTATATGCAAAATATTTAGGCTGAGGAAGAGAAGATTTACTGGATTTAGTCATCCCAATACATTTCTTAAGTGACCTAATAGGCTGAATTTTTAAATTAAGGTTATTGTTTTTATTTTGTGATTTTAATGACCTTCCAGCTTTAATCACCAAATTGCCCTTAATGATGGGAAAAAAAACTATACAGTAAAGCCAATCAAGGAAGTACAATGAAAAAAAAAAATCTAAATATCTACAAAACATCTAAAGTCACATTCTTGGAAGAACTCCCTTATATATTTTACAAGAATGTTGATTTTTAAAACATTTAATATTTTTATTGCAGTAACATTTTTATAACTACCAATATCTCAAGGGACACCCTTAACCTATTCATGGCACAGGCTGGGAAAGCTCTGATCTAGTTATCTAAATGAATTTATACCCATCTTCTAAGACTCGGCTTGAGAACCACCTATTTCATACGACTTAATTCAGTAAGCTTGTCCCCAAATATCTCTTCCCCCTTGCAGCAATTCAAAGCACAAGTAAACCATGTTTGGTGGTGAATAGTGTGGCTGTCTCCCCAACGTCCATTTCCCTCTCCCACAGGAAATACAAAGCAGCCTCACTATTTCGGTGGGATCATCTTCGACAACAGGGCTTGGGCACCCAATGGCCTCCGTTGATGAAGGTAACCCCACTCCTTTGCTACTTCTGGGAAACCATGACTACACATGGACTGAGAGGTGGCTCAACAGTGCTTTCTCAGGATTTTCAATCATTACTGGAGGCAACGCTTACTTTTTGCTTCTCTGGGTATTTATGTGACTTTGCTACCATGAAGGAAGCTGTTTTGTGAGGAATAATTCAGTAAACACAAAGGCAGGCAGAGCAGAAAGATGCAATGAAAAGCAGCCAGACGTCTGATCTAACCACACCCAAAGGCCAAGATTCTCATATTGTTAAGGAAGGAAAAACAGAATTTGGGAAATCCTATCTTACCCAAAAAATTTTTGCTTGTTTTTTGGGAACAGCTGTTTTTATAAGATATTAGGAAGTGTTTGAAAAGGGGGGCGGGGGGGATGGAGAGTTATCAAGGTCAAAAGATTCATAAAATACTTCATATTATAATTCTCTCTAAGTGAGTCAGAATATAAACACTGGCAGAGATTCCAAAAAGCCCTGCTTTAAGGATGAACTATGTGTTCAATTCAGCACTTCTCAAACCTTAACCATTTAAAAAAACTGACTATCAAGTCACATCAAAGTTACGAATAACACTAATGTGATGTCTGTCCTAAACACAGTGTGGAGAAAAGAAATGACAAGGTTGTATGTTCTACAGCTATTTGTTTTGAAGTTTCCTGAACTTAAACAGAATACAGCTGGATTTGCTTAGTAGAAATTCCATCCGGCAGCAGAAAAAGTTGTAAAAAAAACATTTGTTTTTAATTGCCTTGTATTTTATTAATACCAATACGTAATAAAAATGGTAAGTTTACCTAAAAAGACTCTAGAATGGTTTATTAATAATACTGACGGTGAAAAGTGAAGAAAGGCCTTCCTGATCAAAAAATTAGAAGTAATCAAGAGCTGGATGTGCCTTGTGATGGTCAGGATTCACCTTTAGCTTATACATTTATATTTACTTTTTGAAAAACTTTGAACTTAATGTAAGAAAAAATGTTTCAAGTCCAAATCTGAAATACTCCCCTTTTTCCTACGGAAGCAATTATTTTTACATTAGAATTCTTAATGTCCAATTTTTTTTGGAACCTGCCTATCATAATAATAATACAACTGAGTGTACTCAGTACTATCAGATGCAATGAGTTAAGAGAGAATGTGATAAAACAGAAAGAGGACAAGACTCAACGTCAGTCAATCAAAAGACTGGTGGTGAGGGAGGAAACATGCTATATACAGGTCATGTTTTACTACAGGAAATGTCATTCCAAAGACTTCTATATAATACAAAAGTGGAATTTCATGCACGGGTTAGTGTAAAATAAATAAGGAAGACAGAAATTACCCTAGAAAGTAAATCTGACATTCTCAGATGATTTTAGGACTCTCAAAAATCCATTGGCTATGCTTTGAAAAGTGATCTGAACATATCCACACTATTTTATTATTAAAACAATTCCAAAAAGAAATAGGAAACCAATTTCTTACCTGCCAAAGAGACTATCATGAACAACATAGACAGAACATACACTGAGATCTATTAATCCTTTTGGTTTGGTAGCTCTTTTTTCACTTTCAAAATAAATAAGTTGGGCATCACTGCCCTCTAAGATAAAATATAAGTTTTTCCACCGTTTTCCTTTGCCTGTTAAAAAAAAGGGGGGGTGCTTTCCGTTAGCCAAATAATAAACTATGAAGTTATATATACATATATATATAATAAAAATTGTTGCTGAAAATGAAAGTCATATTTCCTTTTCATTCCAAAGCTTCAGTAACATACCAATCCTTACAAAATGAGAAAATGCCTATTAAATTTATCTGTAGAAAAATGTCTTGTTATGCTGCTTGTTTTAATGAATCACAGAGTGAATGACAACGGTACCATAACTATATCTTTTAAAGTTTCATTAAGATAGGATCTTTAAAATTCTTGCTTAGGAGTAAATTTTAAGAAAATACTCTTCTACCCTACACCCTAACAACCAACCCCCTAACATTTCTTAATGTTAATCTGAGGCAAATCTATAAAACAGAAACATCTAAACAATGAATATGACAAGTGTCATTAGAAGTCTGTCTTTAAAAAGAATAATAATAATGAAGTATCAGGTAGAGAAGGGGCAAAGAATCAAACACATTGCAACAGAATTGACCTCAAGAATGAAAGAGATACTTGGAAATATGTAAGCTTGTTTCATTAAACTCTGCTTGAAAATGTGGACTTAATATACCCAGACACTGCATTTTTTCTTTAATTCAATTCATTAACATATATTATTTTCAGAGGCAGAGATCACTGACTCATCAATCTTATATAATACCTAGTGCTCATTACATCACGTGCCCTCCTTAATGTCCATCACCCAGTTACCCCATCCCCCCTACCTCCCTCCCCTCTAGCAACCTCAGTTTGTTTCCTAGGAGAGTAAAGAGTCTCTTACGGTTTGTCTCCCTCTCTGATTTCATCCTGTTTTATTTTTGCCTCTCTTCCCCTATGATCCTCTGTTTTGTTCCTTAAATTCCACGTATAAGTGAGACCACATGGTAATTATCTTTCTTAGATTTATTTCACTTAGCGTAATACCCTCTATTTCCATCCGCGTCATTGCAAATGGCAAGATTTCATTTTTTTGATGGCTGAGTAGCATTCCATTGTGTGTGTATATATATATGTATACATACACACACACACACACACGTATATACACACATATCTTCTTTTTCCTAGACTAGATTTTGAAGGATGCTTAGCTATAAAAGCTTTAAAAAAGGGTCAATTACTAATAATTCATGTCAAAACAACTTATTAAATACATCAATGGAAAGTTTTATGCCCATTATTTATTATGTTTCTACTAATATAATGGAAAATACTGAAATTGAATCTTTAAAGTTAATACTTACCCTTTTTTAGAAGATAACCTTTTTTAACAATATTTTTATAAAAGGCATCCTTTGTTTTTCGACGAATTGTATTATAAATTTCCTTGCCATCCACTGTATCATTGAGTACTTGTTCTTGATCCTGAATTTTAAAAATATTAAAATTATTTCATGAATTCTTGATGGAAATTAAATGAAATCTAAATTACCAATTAAAAGCCAGGTTGTGTGTCTGTCTAGAACATTTAAATCGAGTTTTTAAGGCTAAATTCTAAAATACTGTAACATATATTAAGAGATCCTTTGCTTTCCAAAGAGTCTCAAAAGTACAGTTTTGTTATGCTGCCTTGTTGTGTTGTAGCAAATAACACGGACAACATGAATTTGTCCCAACAGAACTGATAAACTGGGAACCAGTTTAAGCATAAAACCATTTTTATTTGCTTATACACAGCTGTGTCTGAGAAGCACTAGGTGAATGCATAAAACTGCACCCAGCTGACATGAGACGCATAGGAATAAACAAAACACACCTCCATTACCTCACAACCCTCTCCATTCAGGAAGCGTTATATGCCACACCCACCCACCCATCCACACGTGGTGTTAGAACACCATCTGATTTCAAACAATCCTACCACTTTACAATAATCACGACCCCTCTGATAGCCTCTTTGACGTAAACTTCAGGTCTTTTTCAAGGTAAAGTGCCATTATTTATTTTAACAGTTAAATATTTCTTAACCATTTAGCACATAAAAAACTAGGCTACATTTTATTTGGTTCTTATCTTTCCGTGTTACTGATGAGATTCTTGAGTGTTGTGCCTCTAACCTTACCTTCCTATAACCTTGTGGTTTTTATTGCATGGTTTTACATAACTCTGACTTTTAGGAATGGACGCATGTGTCTTAACTGCTAAATCCTCCTAAGTAACAAAAAAGAATTCTGATGTCAGGAAGAATCCAAAGAGAAGAGTATTTTTATAATGATCTTTCCAAAATAAATCAGTCATCAGTATTACCACTGGGATCTACTAGATTCAATTTCAGTTTCTTAGCTTCTTTTTTGAGCAGTTCTTATTATTTGCTAGGATTAATATTTTATGACTGTTTTCTTAGAGAATTCATGGGTCTATCTGATCCTTTTATAAATCTAAGATAGGTGATTTTCAAAAATCGTATTTTTCCTCTATCTTGAAACATTCTGTTATTTCATCATCCTAGGAATGATTTCATCATTATTCAACAATTACTTCTCAAGTATGCTAAAAAGCAAGGGTGGGCAAACCATGGTGCAGGCGCCAAATCCAGCCCACTGCCTGGTGTTGGACATAAAATTTTATCGAAAACCCACACTCATTCCTCTATGTTTTGTCTTTGGTTGCTTTCTCAGTACAAAGGCAGAGCTCAGCAGCTGAGATGGAGACTGAAGGCCTGCAAAACCTAAAATATTTATTATCTGGCCCTTTACAGAAAAGTTTGCCAACCGTTAGCTTACAGGATGATGCAAGAGTGAAATAAACTATCTCTATTTGCATCATACTTTGTTGTTTTTTTTTAACTGTGTTACCAAGTGTTGCAGCATCTTTCAAAAAAGTATAAAAATAAAAGCCCATCTATGTTATCTTTTTATTAGCTGTCACTGAACACAGCCCAGAACCCTTGATTTTCCACTAACACCAAAGAGAAAAAAATTGATATAGGAAGATGTTTGACAATTACTAAAAGAATCTAAAGATGAATACAAAGAGGCAGCAGTACTTTGTGATCTACTGTGATGATAAAATTGATTTTTGATAAGCAAAAATCTCAGACTATAATTCTTCAGATGACAGTATCCTTAGACTTTCTCAAACTCGAGAAACACCGAGTAAACAAGAGATTCTAAGGGTGGGGGAGGAAGGAAATATGTATGGTGTTTCTATCTAGTCATTTAATAGCAAGGATGTCATCATGCAATATTTTGTGGTAAGAATCTAGACTGTCGGGCGCCTGGGTGGCTCAGTGGGTTAAAGCCTCTGCTTTCGGCTCAGGTCATGATCTCAGAGTCCTGGGATCGAGGCCCGCATCGGGCTCCCTGCTCAGCGGGGAGCCTGCTTCCCCCTCTCTCTCTCTGCCTGCCTCTCTGCCTCCTTGTGATCTCTCTCCCTCTGTGAAAGAAATAAATAAAATCTTTAAAAAAAAAAAAAAAGAATCTAGACTGTCCTGCTTTCCTAAAAAGAAATAAGGGTTCTTTAAATTTTTATATTTGTGCACCAAGATTCACTTAATATGATTTGTAAGTGGACAAAAGGTACTTTGTATTCAAATGTTGTAGAAGGAAACATAATACAGAAATTTTAAAATTCACCATATTTATCACTGTAATTGATGTTTACAAGTCTAAACAGAAAAATACTTTACCCTTATAGAGCAAAGAAGACTGTACTCTCCCCAAAAAATAAGCCATCCATGTTTTCGAAATTATTCCATTTGATAATTCAAGTACATGAACAAAAAGCAAGAATCATAAACTAAAACCCAGTAGAGAGAGATTTACATCTGGAATCAGTATTGGATTCTGATAAAGTGTGGGAAAATAACCAGATTACTAATTATACAGCAAGAATTAATTAAAGATGTATCTGAAATCTGGTGTCTGGAGTTAGGATTTACAAAATGGATATGTTCCAGGTCCATGCATGACAGTGGATTAACAACTGCTTATTTCAAGCCTTTATAACCAAGGAAATATGGGAAAACGTTTGAGTTTACTATGTTTAAATTTTATTAAATTTTCTAATAACCTTTTTGGTCTATACCTTTATTCCTACTTCTAAGAATTATTCATAAAATGACTTAAGAATAAAAAATTTAAAAAGATACACTGAACCCAGATGATAAACAGTGATGACTACTTTCCTGGTTACATAGATTTGTACTTACCAGTCTTTTATTTCAATAATGATAATATTCAGGGGCACCTGAGTAGCTCAGTTAAGCATCTGCCTTCAGCTCAGGTCATAATCCCAGGGTCCTGGGATCCAGCCCCATACTGGGCTCCCTGCTCAGCAGGGAGTCCGCCTGTCCCCTTTCATCAGCCTTCCCCCAGCTCATACTCTCACTCTCTCTTGCTCTCAAATAAATAAATAAAATCTTTAAAAATAATAATAATGATGATAATATTTAGTATTGGCTACAGAATGAGGCATATTTGTAGTTTGTTCTTTAAGACTTAACTATACTAATATTTGGATTTAAATATCTGATTGCAGGATGATCTCCATAGCTCTTTTCTAAATTATATTAGGGTAGGGGCTGATATACTTACCTACAACTTCTAAAGGATTCCAATATATTAGAAGACACTATGGCCAAGGACAGAACTTCACTTTCCAAACTCCAATAAATCACTGGGTGACAAAGGGAAGGCTTTAGGGCCTACTCTCTATCCATTTAACTCAATAATATTATGTTTGTTGAGTGCCAAGTTCTGTTCTAGTTCTTAAGATAACATCAGTGAACAAATCAAAGATCCTTATCCTCAAAGAACTTACATTCTAATGAAGGGAAGATAATAAACATAATACATAAATCATACTGTATATTAAGAAATGATAAATGCTTTACAGGGTAGGGCAAGTAGCAGTATTAAACAAGGTGTATGGGTCAATCTCACTGTGAACCTAATTTTTGAGCAAAAGAAGAGAATGAGGCAAGTGGATATTTGAGAAAAAAATTATTTGGGGCAGAGTCAACAGCTAAAGCAAAGATCCTAAAGCAAGAGAGAGACTTGCATATTTTAAAAAACAGCAGAGAAGCCAGTACGAGTGGAGACAAGTGAGACAGAAGGATGGTAGAAAGAGAGGAGTTCAGAGGACGAATGAGATGACATCTATTGTCTGAGAGGTCACTGTAAGGACTCTGGCTTTCACTCTGAATGAAATGTAGAACAGGTGCAAGTATTAAAGAGAGGAGTGAAATGATCAGGCTCACATTTTAAATGGATCCCTCTGACCGTTGTGCAGTGTTAAGGGGCAAAGGTGGAAAGAGAGTGACCAAAGTCATATTCTAATGGTGGTCATGTGTGACACTTATCTGGAAGGCAGAGTCAGCATGATGCTTCTGACAGTATGGATACAAAGCATAAGAGAAAAAAGAGTTAAGGAGGACTCGATGCCCTAAGTCATTACCCTCTGTAGTCTCAATTTCCCTCTCATACAGCAGCAACCTCATCAAGTGGTTGAAAATTAAATAAACTAGTAAGAACAGTGTCTAAAATACAGTGCTTAAAAAATGTTGCCTATTTTATTGTGGGCTGCATTGTCTCAAAAGGCTCCTTCTCTTCTAATGTCGGTCTCCAGAAGTATTAGCTCCACAAAGCAAGCAGACCTATCTAGGACTGCTCTTTCCATTCCAGCATCTTCTCTGAGTGGGGGTATGCAGTCACCCCAGGGGGAGTAAGCTAATCAGTTTTTCCATTAATAAAAGGTTATTATTACACCTTCTTTTCTGTAATAGTATCCTGCTGGGAAGGACAGGTAAGTATTAAGATTCCCAGACTTCCATGGTAACCTACTTTTTTACTCCAGGCCCTAATTAATACCCTTCAAATAGCATTTAATAGTTTTTATGTAGTAATCAAATTGCTTTGTAACTGGCATCAGTATTTCTGAAGTATTCAAGGCATTAGTTGGCAGTTTTGCAAATGACAACAATTTGAGGTTTGCTGAATTATGAAACCACATCACGGAAGTGCAGCAGACTATATATTTGAAGTACTTCTTAAAACAACCTTATAACTTAAGTACGAAAGTTTAAATGTCAAATACTAATTACTTATTGTGCTAAATAAGTGTTTTTATTCTATAAAGTAAATTTTTCTAAAAAATTTTAAATTAAATTCTAAGTACAATTTCAAGATGGGAAAGTATATGACTTAAATTTGTAGACAAATCAAATCTGTAGACTTCTGAAATAAAACCATCATTTAACTCTAACAGCCAATGTGAATTAGAATTCAGGATATAGCAGTGGGACACAGTGGGTAAAGGCACCTTTGACCCCTAATAAAAAGACCCTGAGCAGTGCTTCTAGAAAACATGTACCAAATTATGTGATTAAAAGAAAAGGGGGGGGGCGCGTGACTGGGTGACTCAGTCAGTTAAGCATCTGCCTTCAGCTCAGGTCATGATCCCAGCATCCTGGGATCAAGCCCAGCATCCGTTGGGGGGGAGGGGGGTGTCCCTGCTCAGTGGGGAATCTGTTTCTCCCTCTTCCTCTGGCTGCCGCTCCCCCTACTTGTGCTCCCCCGCCTCCGCCTCACTGTCAAATAAATAAGTAAAATAATTTTTTTTTAAAGTTTGTTTTAATATGCAGTGAGTAGAATAGTGAACAATGTCTGCCAGAACTGCCAACAAAAGCAAGACATCAGGGCTGACTACTGTTACTGGGAAGGTGTCAAATGAAACTTGAGATGGATCTTAAACTAGCAGTGCTTAGGCCTAGAGGAAAGGGTGGACTTGGTGACAGCAACAAGCACAGTGAGAATACAGAGGGGGTGAAGTAGGTGCTTCCTACTGGGGAGCAGTCATTCATTAACAGTGACGCTACTCTAGGCACTGGGAATACAACACAACACCCCTGCTCTCAAGGACCATATATTCTACCAGGAAAGTATGAGGAAATGAAGCTATATTAAGTGTGACAAGATGATGATGATTCTCGAATTGATTTTAAGCATCAGAATAATGATCCCCCACCTCAGCAACTGCTATGAATAGCAGGTACAACCATCTGAAACTAACTTGTTAGGGGGAAGAAAAACTGAGAAGCTAGAGACATAACCAGTCACTGTGGAAGTGTAGCTGGGCACCCAAAACCCTTCTTTATGTCCCTGGAGTATCAATACTTCCATTTTCCACATAGAAAACTCTTATTCACTCTTTTGAAATACCTGTTCCTAACCTCTGCTATAAACTTTGCCCACCACTCTTCAGAAAGTATAAGAAATACACAGAATAAGCAATCACACTGTGCATTAAGCAGCTAACGTTCAACAGGCCCTCTTGTTCAAGACCCATCCTTCATATATTAAGGATTTCAACCACGCCTGCCTTCCCTAGGACCTTGTACATCGAGTACTGCCACTACCCCATCTCACCCACCACTGCCACTCTGCTCCCTATGAGGGGCTTAATCCACAATATAGAGACAGGCATAAAACTCTCTCACCATAAACCTATAGCCAGATAAACGAGATAAAAAGTTTAAAGCCCCCTTAGCCCTGTATCTTCGTCTAGATTTCATTTTTATTTTATCTATCAAGCTCACCTATGTAAGCCCAGCTGTGATTTATCCTTGCTGTCTCCACTTTTGCCTCCAACAAGCTCAGTCCTTGACCCAATGTAACACAGCTTCTGCCCCACCACTCCTTCTATTCTCAAAAGGCCACAAAGGCTAGAATCAACAAAAACCAAGCGTTTCTCTTACAATTAACTTTCTGAAAGAAACTGAGTAATGGCAGTTTTAAATTTTATCCAATTTTAAACACATGAATGTGTGCATAAAACATACCACCAAAAATGCATTTTAAAATAAAATGCTTATTACTGCAAAAAGAAAAACAACACTGACCTGCATTGGTACAGGTTCCTTAAGATAATACCCTTCAACAATTTGTTCTTTTCGATAGTGATCTATGATGTCCCCAATGCTGTTAAAATAAAAATTACTAACATTGACATAATTTGTCTCATAAAAAATGCAAATCTTGAAAATACACAAAGACCCTGTTAGCAAGGATTATGTATTTGCAAGTGCTTTCCAAAGCATATAACCCAAATACATCAATATTATACATGATTACAATAGTCACATTATTTTAGAAAAGCAAGAATTCGCTGACAGGTCAGAATACTGGAGTCAGAGACTGCAATTTTGTATACACATACTCCAAGAGTCAGTATAAGTAAGAAAAGAATAAAAGTCTACCTTTTTTTTTTTTTAAGAGTATCTCCAAGGAATTGAGAAAGAACTGATAGAGAAATGGCATTTATATAGCAAGTTCGGGTAGATTTTAAGAATTTTTATCATCAAAACACACATTCTGCTTTTGTAACAATCAGATGAAGTTAGATCAAAAAACATTAACAGCAAGTAAAAGGAGAAACGAACAGAAAACCAGGACATAATTTTACGTATAAGATTATAGCTACTACAGGGAAAGCTTATTGATGATTTTAATAAACAATGCTATAAAATATTCTTATTACCTGGGAAATTTTACTAAGAAAACTGGAAATAAAATGACATTATATAATGTAATTTAACATGTATTTTAGCATGGCATAATGAGTTTTCCAATATAAAACTGTTTCTGTATAATCAGTAGGCCATTTTATTATACTGAATTTTTAAATCCTACACTTTTAAACTTCCCTTTAATATACTGGTGGAATGGTTAGTTTAGGGACAGAGAGAAAACATTTCTCAAAACAGATCTTGTTTAATATTCCACTTGATTTTTTCCACAGTTCTTCTACTGATGGAACTGAAATATATATTTTATCTTTAGAGATATGTATGTGTATATATACATATGCACACCCCCTCTCCAAAGATACACACACATATAGATATATGTCTCCAAAGATAAAATGTCTTTGCCACGCTACGAAATTAACTTAAAGCAAATGTAATGTTAAAAATAGCAAAACAGAAGACTTGAAAAGATTAATGAATGGATATGAACAATATGAAAACAACATGAATGGATATGACAAAACCATATGAATGGATCTGAACTGAATACCAGAGGCAGCATTTTACACAAGGGGGAGGGGTGCAAAATGAGACAAGTAAAAAGGTATTCACATTAAAAAAGACAAGAAGGGTCCTAAGTGTTTACAGGAATAATGTAATGCCACATGTAAATCCAAAAATGTTAAAGGAAAAAAGAAAATCAGAAAAGAAGACATTTGAAGACAGATACCACCACAGAGGTGACTATTTTTCAAAGCAAAAAGCATCAAATCCATAAAAAACAGTAAATATCAAAGGTTTCTGACTCAGTAACTGTAAGATGATCAATTGATCCTGTGGAGCATCTCAGCATTATAATAGAATTCTTGTCCCTGAGCTGAAAGAATAGGATACTGTTGTGGAATACAGTTCAGACTGCCCAAGAACAAATTTGAAAGTATGTGACAACCAATCAGATATATTTTTACCAATGAGCTAGACATTCAAGATTTTTTTTTAATTACTTTAGTTCATATTCTACCCAGATACACTTAAAGAAACAGTCAAGGGAGACATAACAACCCAGAATTTCCTAGACATTCCATGAAGTTTAGATATGAAATCTGATTTACATCTCAGAAAACTAAAATATGTTCTCTATACATCTGGGAAATAAATGTGAGTTTCTAGAGATACTATATCCTATACTTTCATTTTAGTAATTTACTTAATAAATAAAACCATGTCTCTCCTTGAACCTCCTAGATAAGTATTAGTAATCTTCAATGTCTAACCAAAATCCTTCCTCCCTCTCCCTTCTCATCACTACCTCAACTGCTCTCTTTCCACTGAGTCTCCTATGTCCATGTATACAGCCCTGAACTCATCACAGTCAGCCAGCCATCTGTTCTCGTAGACCTGTACCTCACAGACCTTTGTCTTTAATGTATATGCATGGGGTCTGTACAATATATTTCAAAAAGTAAATCAGTTAATAAATATCTGCTGAATTATACTTGCTGCTAAATGCATCTCCTGCTTTTCTAAAAGTTTTAATACAGGAATGTTAAAGTTATGTCTCAAAAAAAAGCAGTTTCTAAATGAAACAGATTTAAGTCCTAACTCTCTTTACCAAAAGACTAATGTAGAATTAATGGGGAGAAAAGACAGTAGAGCGTGGCTCTGTTACATAGATATATTGGATAATCCAACTTAACATTTACCTATCTAAACAGTAAGTGATAATCACAAAGGTGTATCTTTTTAAGTTCACTTATTTTTTCTTAGTAATCTCTACACCCAATGTGAGGCCTGAACTCACAAGAGTCATATCAAGAGTCATATGCTCTTCTTCACTGAGTCAGCCAAACCCTCACAAAGGTTTATCTTCTAAGATTTACTTTATTACTGACACTAATGCTGTAATAGAATATATTTCCATGCTGAAATATGTATTTCCAAACTGTAAAACTGCCTTTTTACAGGCATCAGACTTACATAATCCCAGCTTTATTTGAAAAAAAAAATTTTAGTATCATATACTACAAACAACAGTACTCATGAACTTTATCAAATGAATATATCTATAAAGAAAATTTGTGGGTGGGGGACCACCTGGGTGGCTCAGTTGGTAAAGCATCAGACTCTTGGTTTCAGCGCTGGTTATGATTTCATGGGTTGTGAGATTGAGCCCCACGTTGGGCATCACGCTTGGCGGGGAGTCTGCTTGAAAGATTCTCTCCCTCTGCCCCTCCCCCCACTCACACATGATCTCTCTCAATCACCTGCTCTCTAAAATAGATAAATAAATGTTTAAAAAAAAAGAAAAAATTGGAAGGTTAGGGTTATTGATCACGGCCACTAAATTAACATGTATTCAAAATTTTTTAAGTCATCATTTTGTAAGCAGACTAATAATTTTGTAATACTTTAGAAAGAAATAGGCTTCAAATACTTCTTTCTTCCTGCTTCATTCTGGTCTTTATCAATAAAAAAATCAACCTTTACATATTGTACAGACTGCTTCCATTATGTAGGAAGAATTTTCATCTTGCAGAATGCATATCATAAGGAATTATAAGTCAGTAAACAAACTTCCCAGAAAATAAATGTAAATTATTTTATCTTTAAAAAAGTTTCCAGATAGACATTTATCGATTCAGTTAAGAATATATGTTTTCAATTTACAGTTTTCTATCTTCCAAGTCACTAGAAAACTGGAAAGTGAGAAAAGTAATTTACCTTCATAAAGAGATTAAATTGCAGCTAGCTAGATTTTCAGTGAGGATGTCTAGATTGGACTATTAATGTAGAAACCACTCGAGCAGCTTTTCTGTATACCTGTGCAAAAGGATTCAAATGTCTAGACTCACATCTTCCACTTGATGTCTCCTAACTGTTCATGGGCCTTCTGGCTAACAACTACAACTTGGTTTTTTGTTTGTTTGTTTGTTTCATTTTCTAAGATAAACCAGCTGCTGGATCCCTATACCCTCAAAGGTCAGGCTGGAATTAAGAAAAAGACTAGATGGGATGGAGAATACTGCTGTGGTATTAAGGGATTAAACTAGGCAAACTCCATCATTTTAATTTATGAAAGCCTCCAAAAGAGGAAGACAAAGCCACTCTACAGTTATCTAATATGGGAAATTCTTTACATTAAGAAAAACAAAAATGTAAGATTTCTTTCTAATATACAGGAAAAAAAAAAGCTGAGATTCTATCATATGGTTTCTCTATTAACTTATTTTCCTGCTCCACTGACTAAAGTTCATTCTGAGCTTTGGGATAAGCAACGAGTTTACTGTAATTTTTAAAATGAGAAGTAGGAACCAATAATTAGAACCAAGAAATATCAACTTGAGAACAACCCAATTACATGGGTAACATTTGTAGTAGTCTCTGTTTACTCTTTAAGAATTTTTTCTTCCTATTAAAATGTCTTGGGGTGCCTGGGTGGCTCAGGCAGTTAAACATGCCAGGTTAAGGGTCCTGGGATTAAGCCCCGCATCAGGCTCCCCAGTCTCTCACTACCTGATGCTCCCCCTGCTTGTACTCTCTGTGTTGAATAAATAAATAAAATCTTTTAAAAAAATAAAATAAAGTAGAATGTCTCACTAATAAAAGAATGTTTTTCTTTTTCTTATAACAAATGTTTTGCTATCCCACAGTTAAGGACTTGGCAAATTTGGTATAAATAGTCTATACATAATCAACAAACATATAAATTATCCCGGAAGAAAACAAATTATAAGTTATAAGCTTATATTCATTTTTGACACTGTCTAAAGAATCCTTGGACAGGACTACTACTAAATTATATTAAAGGTCTTATTTTAAATTCTAAAAAGTCAGACACTTTTTATACAATTTTAAATCTGATAACACTATGTTATTGAAGTTTCAATTATTTTTGTCAAAAGTAAAAGATAACTAAAATTTCTCACAACTCACCTGTTATAATATCTGCCTCCCATCATAAACTGATTGTTTGGTGTTGGACATATTTTAAATCGCTGAATATTTTCATTGGTCCGAAAGTAAAGTGAATAGTCACCAGGAGTATTATCTGAGGGCCTCACAAGAAAACTGCACACTTGGCCAACTGTAAAAATTAAGCTATTAGTTTTATTTCCTAATTATCAAATAAAAAAGAAATAGTGTTAAATAACATAATTATAAAGTATATTTAAAAGTCATAAATATATGTAAATTTTCATCAGGAACTTATTTTATAATAAAGACAATTTTAATACACTTTTGTATTTTCTAGTTTAGGAGTCACGACCACCCATAATGTTGCATGTGTGTTATTACATAAAAGAAGTCTGCAGCATTGATTTTTGGTTAATAATGTTATACCGGTCATGATTTCGAAAGAATAACCTAACCACAGGTAGAGGACACTGGCTAAATGGGTACATTCTATTTGTAAATCCTCTTAATAACAAGAGTCTAAAAAAAGTTAATTTTTTTTTTAAGGAACACTCTGTATTTTAATCAGTGCTTCTGATTAAACATTAAATAACTGTAATAAAATAGTACCAATGCTTACAAAGGTAGATTCAGAAATGAAGTATGTGTGTACCTTATCAAAATCAATACAGGTATACTACCTTTTATTTAGTAGGTAAGAACCTGAAAAGTCATATAGAATCAAATTATCACATATTAAAGGTTTTCGCACTAATTTTAGAGAAGCCTAACTTCAACTGGCAGTGACCCTTCCCACCAGAATGTTTTGTCTTTCCTCTGCCTTAGGTACTAATGACATAGAAAAGATTAGAACTTCGCTGCTTTTAGGAAAACATAGTGAACACTTAGAATTTCAGTTTTTATGTAAATTACTAAGAGTTCCAATCATCTAGCCAAGGCACTTACTACCAAGTAATTTCATGTTTAATGCAAAGAATAGGAATTCATGCAAAATTGTGCATGCAAGTGCTTATGTGTACTTTCCAGGCGAGAAAACCACCAGATTCTTAAAAGAGCACACGACCCAAAGAAAATAAAAAGTAATATAAAGAAATTAAGTTTAGCTCCTTTCAAGTTGAAATGCATTAAACAAGAATGAGTGCCTCAAGTATTTGGTGGTCCAAGTTCAAAAATAAAAACTTCTATTCAAAATACAGTAAATTCACCAAAATAAATATTTTGGTGCCAATCTGAAAGCTGAAAGCATGTCATTTTGGTTGAGTATCTGGTCTCTATCACTACCATATTGCATCAGGATGTTCCTTATTTTTAGCCTCCTTAACCTACATCCTCACAATAAAATTGAATACTTCTAAAACTACCTAAAATCTTCCAAAAGAGCCAAAAATTTATTATATTAAACTCCAATGCTTACAGTTCAAAACAGTAATTCAGGTAACATCTTTAATAATCAGTTTACTCACCATGTACAGAAACCATCAAACACTGGTTGTTTTTAAAGAACTAAGATTTCTACATTATAGATTATGGCTTAAACGGGGTGTCAAATCCTTATAATGTATGGCTTATGAGAAAGATATTTAGTAGTTAAATTAATTCCGTCTTAAATTTAGGATAAATTACAACAGGATGGTTTTTACTTTAAATAATAAACCCATAAGACAAGTCAATAATTTTTACTTTGTGTAGCTCTATAACCATACTTTTAAGAAATGTTAAAAATAATATATTTTAAATAAGGCCCAATTCTATAATTTCACAAGAGCACAAAGATAACTGCAAGAACATATGCTGCAGCTGAACAGCAAAAAAAAAACCAAAACTATACAATATTACTCTAAGTATAGATAATAAATTATGGTTTTTACATAACAGAAGCTTATGGTCATTCAAAAGAATAATGAAAACTTATATAAGCAGATATAGAATGAGCTCCCAAAATATATCCTAACATGAAAAAAGTGTGTTGCATGTTCCTGTGAGCGTGTGTGTGTGTGTGTGTGTGTGTGTGTGTGTGTGTGTATAGGGGTATGTTTAGGGGCGAGGAAGGGAGATACATACAGACACTGAAAACTTATAAAAATACAGGAAAAAAACTCAAATGTGGTGCCGCTTATAGGGAAGAGAACAGGACTGGGACAGAAATACATGTTTCTAAATTTTATACTGCATGTATGTGTTCAACTAAAAAACACCAGATAACAAATACAATGGTTTCTCTGTGGTGCACAAGAATTTACAGTATGTTTAAATATCAAATGAGTGCTAAAGGCAAAACGGATGATAAATGGTCAGTTTTTATATAAAGAGTGAATATACAAGTACCTGTCATTAGTAAATTGTAAGCTTCTTGTTTGGAAATTTTCCCATGGAACCATCTGAAAAAGAGAACAAATTAAATATGTAAATCTGAAGTCTTTTTTGCTGTTATACAGTCAAAACTAAACAACCAGCACAAGATTAATTCAAGCTGATATAATGAAATAAAAGCAAATACAACTGATCAAATCATCTTATCCTTTTTACATTTATGTCATTGTACTTTGTAAACATACATAATTTCAACAAAATATAGTAAAATACAGGACTAATATGAACTATAATTTCCATATTAATCAGCAATACAAAAACAGTAATGATTTTGATTCTGATAATGAGAAACTGTTAAATGTTTACACCATAGCTAGTGTTCGCTTTTCTTTGTATTAGGAGGCTGGGGTGGTACAGGTAGAGCCCCTACAGAATTATCCAGGGGAAAAAAAAAATTAGTAAATGAATTTTCCTCACATTACTGTCAAAGTGAACTTTCCCTAAAATAAAAGGTAAGTTCTCTCTTGAAAGAAAATAGACATGGCTGATTAATATTTTCCTTAAAGTCAGAAAGTGCAATTGACTGATGGCAGAGTAGATGTCAGCATCAAGGGCTGAAATAAAAGAATGACTTAGCATTCTTAATTCTATTTGAGTTAATGCCATAATAAATTAGATGGCTAGAGTACTTTAGCTTCTATATACTTAAAATAAGCATTTAGAAATTATTGTAAGTGGCATTATAGTCAAGATCCACTGCATATAGTAACTCAAGTATTTAAATTTTACCTTAGAATGAAATGACACACCTGATTTTAAAAATTATTAGTCATTAAATTTCTTAAAATCTCCTCTCATTTACCTGAAGGACTATTATCTACCTTGCTGATTAACACCTCTAAATGCCAGGCTGACAATACCAGATCATCCGTCTATCACTCTGCCACAAATTCATGGGATCTACTCTATTAGTTTTGATAGTGGCTTAAAAAACAACTTAGGAAGTAAAAATACTACAAGACTAAAACAAAAAAAAAAAATCAAGACCCATCCATACACCACCTACAAGAGACTCACTTCAGACCTAAAGACCCATGCAGGCTGAAAGAGAAGGCACGAAAAAACATTTACCAGGCAAATGGAAGTGAAAAGAAAGCTGGAGTAGCAGTACTTATATCGGACAAAATAGGCTTTAAAACAAAGACTGATAAGAGAAAAGAAGGACATTACAAAATGATAAAAAGCAACAATCCAACAAGAGGATATATAATTACAAGTATCTATGCATCCAACATGAGAGTGCCTAAATACATAGAGCAGCTATTAACAGACATAAAGGAAGCAACTGACAGTAATAGAGTAACAGTAGGAGACTTAAACATCCCACTTACATCAATAGATTGATCACCCAGACAGAAATTATCAACAAGGAAAAAGTGGCTTTGAATGACACATTACACTAGATGGGACAGATATATATACAGAACACTACATCCCAAAACCATGAATATATATTCTTTTCCAGTGCACCTGGAACATCTCCCAGGATAAATTACATTAGCTCACAAAAAACTCAAGACATTCGAAATGATCAAAATCATATCATGCATCTTTTCTGTCCACAACAGTATGAAACTAAAAATCAATCTTGAAAAAGTCTGGGAAGAACACAAATACATGGAGGCTAAACAACATGCTACTAAACAATGAATGGGTCGACCAAGATTCAAAGAGGAAATCAAAAAATACATGAGACAAATGAAAATGAAAACAGTCCAACTCTTTGGGATGAACCAAAAGATGTTCTAAGAGGGAAGTTTAGAGTGCACAGGCCTACGTCAAGAAATAAGAAAAATCTCAAATAACAACCTAACCTTAACTCCTAAAAGAGCTAAAAAAGAAGAATAAACAAAGCCCAAAGCCAGTAGAAATAAAGAAATAATAAAGATTACAGCAGAAGTAAATGAAATAGAAACTTAAAAAAAAGAAAAAGAAAAAACAATAGAAAAGATCAATGAAACCAGGAGCTGGTTCTTAGAAAAGATACACAAATTTGGTAAACCTTTAGATAGATCTGTAAAGAAAAAACAAAGGCAGGACTCAAACACACAGAAGTGAAGGGAGAGAAGTAACAACTAACATCACAGAAATACAAAAGATTTTAAGAGAATACTATGAAAAATTGTATGGCAACAAATTGCACAACCCTGAAGAAATGGATGAACTCCTAGAAATATACAACCTTCCAAAACTGAATCAGGAAGAAACAGAAAATTTGAATAGACTGATTACCGATTGAATCAGTAAGCAACAAACTCCTAACAAACAAAAGTTCAGGACCAGATGGCTTCACGAGTGAATTCTGACTACCAAACATTTATTTTTTTTTTTAAGATTTTATTTATTTGAGAGAGAGTGTATGCATTTGGAGGACGGGGGGGGGGCAGGGAAAAACACTCCCCTCAGCAGGGCATCTGATATAGGGCTTCATCCCAGGACCCTGGGAAATAAAAGGCGACTGAATCAGCAAAGAAAAGTCAGACTCTCACTCTTTGCAGATGATATCCTTTATGTGGAAAACCCAAAAGACTCTCCCCCAAAACTGCTAGAACTCATACAGGAATTCAGTAAAGTGTCAGGATATAAAAGCAGTGCACAGAAATCAGTTGCATTCCTTTACACTAACAATGAGACAAAAGAAAGAGAAATTAAGGAGTCAATCCCATTTACAATTGCACCCAAAACCGTAAGATACCTATGAATAAATCTAACCAAAGAGACAAAGGATCTGTACTCAGAAAACCACAGAATACTGATGAAAGAAACTGAGTAAGACACAAAGAAATGGAAGTATGTTCCATGCTCATGGATTGGAAGAATACTGTGAAAATGTCTATGCTACCTAGAGGAATCTACACATTCAATGCAATCCCTATCAAAATACTATCAGCTTTTTTTCACAGAACTGGAACAAATATCCTAAAATTTGTGTGGAACCAGAAAAGACCCCAAATACCCAAAGGAATGTTGAAAAAGAAAACCAAAGCTGGTGGCATCACAATTCTGGACTTCAAGCTTTATTACAAAGCTGCAATCATCAAGACAGTATCGTACTGGCACAAAAACAGACATGTAGATCAATGGAACAGAATAGAGAACCCAGAAATGGACCTCAACTCTATGGTCAACTAATCTTCAACAAAGCAGGAAAGAATGTTCAGTGGAAAAAAGACAGTCTTTTCAACAAATGATATTGGGAAAATTGGACAGCTACACACAGAAGAATGGAACTGAACCATTTCTTTACACCATATACAAAAAGAGACTTAAAATGGATTAAAGACCTAAATATGAGACAGGAATCCATCAAAATCCTTTAGGAGACCACAGGCAGCAACCTTTTCGACATTGGCCGCAGCAACTTCTTGCTAGACACGTCTCCAAAGGCAAGGGGAACAAAGGCAAAAATGAACTACTGGGACTTCATCAAGATAAAAAGCTCCTGCACAGCAAGGAAGCAGTCAAGAAAACTAAAAGACAACCAACAGAATGGGAGAAGATATTTGCCAATGACATACCAGATAAAGGGCTAATATCCAAAATATATAAAGAACTGATCAAACTCAACACCCAAAGAACAAATAATCCAATCAAGAAATGGACAGAAGGGGCACCTGGGTGGCTCAGTGGGTTGAAGCCTCTGCCTTTGGCTCAGGTCATGATCTCAGGGTCCTGGGATCAAGCCCTGCATCGGGCTTTCTGCTCGGCAGGGAGCCTGCTTCCTCCTCTCTCTGCCAGCCTCTGTCTACTTGTAATCTCTCTCTCTCTGTCAAATGGATAAATAAAATCTTAAAAAAAAAAATGAAAGAAAGAAAGAAAGAAATGGACAGAAGACATGAACAAACATTTCTCCAAAGAAGACATATAAACGGCCAACAGACACATGAAGAAGTCTCCACGTCACTCGGCATCCGGGAAATACAAATCCAAACCACAATGAGATACCACCTCACACCTTCAGAGTGGCTAAAATTAACAAGACAGGAATCAACAGATGCTGACAAGGATGCGGAGAAAGGGGAACCCTCTTTCACTGTTGGTGGGAATGTGAGCTGATGCAGACACTCTGGAAAACAGTATGGAGGTTCCTCAAAAAGTTGAAAATAGAGTTACCCTATGACACAGCAATTACACTACTGCATATTTACCCCAAAGATACAAATGTAGTGATCCAAAGGGCACCTGCACCCCAGTATTTATAGAAGCAATATCCACAATAGCCAAACTATGGAAAGAGCCCAGATGTCAATGGACAGATGAATGGGTAATGAAGATGTGGTATACACACACACACACACACACACACACAAACACACACACACGCACACACATGAACGAATATTATCCAGCCATCAAAAAAATGAAATCTTTCCATTTGCAATGACGTGAACAGAACTAGATGGTATTATGCTAAGTGAAATAAGTCAATCAGAGAAAGACAATTATCATATGATCTCACTGATATGCGGAATTTGAGAAACAAGGCAGAGGATCATAGGGGAAGAGGGAAAAATAAAACAAGATGAAATCAGAGAGGGAGACAAACCACAAGAGACTCTTAATTTCAGGAAACAAATTGAGGGTTGCTGGAGGCGTGGCAGGTGGGGGGATGAGATGGCTGGGTGATGGACAGTGGGGAAGGTATGTATTGTGGTGAGCACTCTGTGTTCTCTAAGACTGATGAATCACAGACCTGTACCTCTGAAACAAACGATACATTATATGTCAATAATAATAATAATAAATCATCAAAAAAAAAGCACAATGAGATATCAGCTCTTACTTATCAGAATGGCTAGAATCAAAAAGACAAGAAATAGTAAGTGTTGTGGATAAACAGTAAGGATCTGAAGAAAAAGTATCCTCATGCAATGTCAGTGGAAATGCAAATCTGTGTGGTCACTGTGAGGAAAACAGTATGGAGGTTCCTCAAAAAATTAAAAATAGAACTCCCATATGATCTAGTAATTCCACAACTGGGTATCTACCCAAAAAAAATGAAAACACTAATTCAAAAAGATACATCCACTCCCATGTTTATTGTTGCCTTATGTACAATAACCAAGAGAGATGAACAGATAAGAAGGGGTGTGTGTGTGGAGAGTGTGTGTGTAATATATGATATTACACACACACACAATGGAATATTACTCAGCCATATAAAAAATGAGATTTTGCCATCTGTAACAACATGGATATATACCTAGAGGTATAATGCTGAGTGAAAGAAGTCAGAGAAAGATACTGTATGATTTCACTCGTGTATGGAATTTAAGAAAAAATGAACAAACAAGGGATAAACAAAAACACTCTTAAAATACAGATAACAAACTAATAGTTGTGAGAGGGAGATAGGCAGGGGGATGGGTGAAATAGAGGGATTAAGAATACACATATTTCAATGACCACTGAGTAATGCATGGAATCGTTGAATCAATTCTGAAACAAATGTAAGTGTATTTAATTATATTCTAATTTAAAAATTTTAATAAAAATAAAAATGAGAAATTGCTCTATGGAGAAAAAAGCTAATTGTATATGTTAACAAATACAATGTTAGTTCACTAAATGAATGTGTTCAGAATACTATGCTGTATTTAATACATTCTGGAAAGGTACAATAACACTGTTATTTCAGTGAATAAATGTATTCAAAAAAATTGTAAAGTAAAAATACCGTAAGACTAAAATATGTAAGTGCTCTAAAATCCATGTTAACAGGTTTAGAAGCTGTTTAAATGATTTTAAATTGTCCATACTATTATTGGTCAAAATGTAAAATATAACTGAATTTTTACCTTTTCACATGAATGAAATTTTAAACTTTTAAATAATTTCTTTACATCAACCATTAACTCACAAATTCAATGCAAATTATGAGTAATATAAAGCAAGTACACAACTGCAGTAATTCAGGCTGCCTTAAAAGATACTAAGGTTCCACATCACATTCAAGTGTAGTCTAAATGGTCATTTACTAACAAATGCTAGAACAGGGTTTTTATATTATGGGGGAAAGTTGATTAGATAACCTCAAAGGCTAATCCTATATTTTGATCACAAGAATAAAGGGGAAAAAATGGATTTCAAAGGAGAGAAGCAACAAATAGGGTTTAGAAAACAAATTGGTAATAATGTTTTTGTGAAAGAATTAGATCTGAGTTTCCTCATTCAGATATTTATTACCTATATGTAAAAAGTCAACAATTCCACACATTATTCAGTGTTCATCCTGAAAGGTGTACTCTTAATCCCCCTTATCTATTTCACCCATCCCCCCGCCTACTTCCCTCTATCAACCATCAGTTTATTCTCTGTATTTGAGTGTTTTTGATTATTTCTTTTTTTATTTGTTCACTTTGTTTCTTAAACGTGTTTCTTCATAGTGTATACTAATGATACAAAGGGGAATCTCTGCTCTTATGAAGTCCCTATTCCAATAAGAAAATGGGACACACATACTGTACAGCCACAAAATCAATGTCAAAAATATAATAAAGTGCACTGATATGCACAGAGGGCTTTTTTTGAATAAAAGAGAAGGGTACCAGTTCTGTGGAACACATGAGGGAAAAGACAAAGGAAGACTTCTTGGGAAGTGATAAATGAGTTAGGTCATTAAGTAAGAATAGAAATTAACCAAACATAATGCAAGATGAATTCTGGCCTAGAAAGTAGCTTGGGCAAAGGCAACAAACAGTATTACACATTTGAAGATCTACAAGCTGGAAGAGTAGAGTATACATCTAAAAATGACCAGAGATAGGACTAGTAAAGGACACATGCAGTTGTCAAATCACAGGATCATTTAAGGCTCTGCTAAAGTAAAGATGGTAGAGAAAAAGTTAAAACTTTAAGTGAAAAAGTGATACAGTAAGATATGGGTTTTAGGTAGATTATCTGACCACCTGAAGAAAGGATTTAAGGAGGCTAAAGCATCAAAGAAGACCAACGTGGTCTCCCAAAGTGCTACCTCAAGTCCTGTTAAGAAATAAAAAGGACACACCGATAAACACAGATAACAAACTGGATGCTTGGCAGAGGGGAGGATGGGCAAAGGAGTTAAGGCGAGTGGGAAATACAGGCTTCCAGTTATGGAATGAGTAAGTTTACAGGAACAAAAGGCACAGCATAATGAATATAGTCAGTGGTTCTGTAATAACACCATAGGGTGACAGATGGTAGCTACTCTTGTAGTGAGCACAACATAATATATCGAGTTGCTGAATTACTGTGCTGTACATGGGAAACCAATGTAACATTGTATGTCATCTATACGCAAATAAAAAGATTTTTAATACAAAAAAAGAAAGAAAGAAAAAGGGCCTTAACTAGAATATGGTGGCTAAAATTGGGAAGAGACACGTTCAAGAAATACTTGAGAAGACAAAATTATCAGGACTTGGTACCAATTGCACTGGAAATAGGGAACCTGAAAGAAACAAAGTTACACCACTTTCACTGGCAGTGGAAATCTCTACCTTAAGAAATTAGAGGAGCTAAGAATACATAAATCAACAGTGCAAATTTAGCTTATGCTAAATAGCAAATGAACAGAAAATTATAAAGTTCAGAAAATGGAACAATCACAACAGCATTAACTAAAAGACATTCCCAGCAAAAGTGGGATTTATACCTTATACTATGAGAAAACTGGATGTAGCTTTAAATATTTACTGGCATTTGACCTACCTTTTTTTCTTTTAAAAATAAACCTATGGTATTATTTTTAAGTAGGGAAAAAATACAGATTTGTAGCGTATCTTATAAATCTGGAGGATTTCACAACACTGAACTCCCATTTTTGCACACAATTAGTGCCATCACCTCACCGCAGGCAAACACTTTCTAGTTTTTGGTGTCCTACTTTCTAATACAAAGAGAGAATGTTAGTTGCCATTTATCACGACAGTATGCACTGTTGTTTGTACTACAGGAAAATAGTTTCATGTACCTTAATCTCCATCAAAGAGGTAAAATCAGAAAGATCAAGATTATTGTAATTTGAGAAAAACAGCATTTACACCTGATCCATTTCATTTGCTTACATTATCAGTATGCCTCCTCCACAAATTAATTAGAATTCGTAATCTGATACAGGTAGCAGGAAGACTTCACACTAATATAATCAACAAGGTACGGTCTCACTCACGGAGCCTATTTTACAGTTACACAGCTACACAGAATAAGGAAAATGAACTCAGAAAACATCTCATATGTTCCACCTAAGGAAGGGTGGGGAACTAAAGGAGGTTTACTGAAAGTAGAGTACACAACTTAATGTTTTTGTGTTCTAATGGTTAGAAAACAGAATAAGCAACCACTTGAGAGGCAAGCCTTAAATTCCATTTGTAAATTCTGACAGGATGGGAAGAAAAAAAATGTTCCAGTGAAAAGAGATCAAAAGATGAACAGTTTCTATTAAAATCATATGAATAAAATAGACTTGGGATTGAGAGTTAACATCTTCAGAAGAAAATTCATATACATATAAATGAGGGGGATGCCCAGGTGGCTCAGATGGTTAAGTGTCTGCCTTTGGCTCAGGTCATGAACCCAGAGTTCTGGGATGGAGCCCCACATCAAGGCTCCCTACTCAGCAGGGGGCTTGCCTCTCCCTCTGTCTGCAGCTCCTCCTGCTTATGCTCTCTCTCCTTCTGTCAAATGAATAAATAAAATCTTAAAAAAAAAAAAAAGAACCTGATGTTGGAGAAAAGTTCTTTCTCATACACCAACACATAAGAAACAAACAAAAAAACTGAAAAAACTGAAACATAAACTACCTAAAAGATGTGGTTACAAAAAAACAAGAAATGTATATCAGTAAGAAAGTAAAGAAAAATATGAGGAATAGTGACATTCATAGTGTTATTAATGTTTATAGAAAAGACTTTAGCGACAGAAGAGTTACATACAGTTAAAAGACATGTTCATTATTTAAAAAAAAAGACTATCAATAGATCCTAAAGAAAATATTAACATATCAGTTTCTGAGCCAAATAAAAACAATTCTTATGACAGCCCCAAAAGTAGCAGTTTTCTTTTAAAATAAATTTTGGCTTAAGTTTTCCAATTTGTAGGTTTATAACAAATTTCCCTTTTCCTTTTAGTAATTAACACAAACTTACATTTTGCCTTCATGTGGGTCTTCTTCCCGGCCCTAAAGGATAAGACATTAAGACAGTATTTTATATATTTTAACTATTAATCTATTTTTATTAAAATTAATAAAAATCGTATCTTCAAACACATCTCTACCCTGTCCCTCATATTTACTTTTGCATATATAAGAAAAGATGTATCAGTTCAAGAAACATCTTCCTAAAACTCTCTCCTTTACCGTTACTACTCTTCTCCTCTTGTTGTGGTTACTGGAATTCAGGCCTTTTCCTCCCTTTTCTCAAACTATTACCACAGCCAAATGGGTTTAATTACCTTTGTGCCCTGTCCCACCCCATCAGCTCACCACTCCAATCTGGACAAATTAGTTTGAACTGCAACTTTCTCCTGCACTAAGAAACATCAAACCAAACAAAAAGAAACAAAATTTAAAAGCCAAACCTTTAATACCTCTCTGCTCCCTACAAATTCCTCCTTTGATAAAACCAAAATCCTTTATCATATCACTCGAGTCTACATTTCCTATCTCGTACTATCAATTCTCTTTAGGTATCTATACACTGGACCCACATAACTACCCATTTACTTATCTGTATTCTCAACACCACTGGCTTGTTCTTTTTAACTTAGAATGTCCTTTCCCCTCACTGCTTCCTACCTGTTTGTTAACCTAAACTATCCAGACAGGATCTTCTTCAAATACTAGTTCTCAGTAAAATACTGAGTCCCTAAAACATAAATATAAACTTCTACTTTGAATAGAAAAGACACCATTCTTTTATCAGCTTCTGAACTTTACCTTACTCTCTTCCGCATGCCTATTATTTAAGATACACTGGTGTTATTCATTCCTTAATAATGGCTGTAAGCACCTTAAGATCTTAACTCTTCTTTGTGATAATACCCAACCACCACCATCACCACTAGCACAATACTGGGCAAATCATTTTCACTGAATATTTATTACTGACCTGTACTCCTAGTACCCAGCAAAACTGGGTACCTGGCACCAGGTTTTTACTGAATAATAAAGAAAAATGGTCTATCTACATATGAATTTACCTCTCTCAATCTGTTCCTTACTCATCAAATACCTAACTGAACTAGAACACCCACTGAATGTCTACTATAAAACAAAGCAGTATGCTTAAAAAAAATACAATAAAAACCAAAAAAACCACAAAAACAAAATGCATAATCACTGCCCAAGAGGAGCTAATCTCTATAGAATAGGTTGACACCATAAGTTAATTTTATACAATGTAATAAAAGAATTAACAAGGTGCTACAGAAATACAAGAAGAAACAACTTAGCCTAAGAAAGGCATAAATCCTGGGCGCCTGGATGGCTCAGTGGGTTAAAGCCTCTGCCTTCGGCTCAGGTCATGATCTCAGCGTCCTAGGATGGAGGCCCGCATCGGGCTCCCTCCTCAGTGGGGAGTCTGCTTCCTCCTCTCTCTCTGCCTGCCTCTCTGCCTACTTGTGATCTGATCTCTCTCTGTCAAATAAATAAATAAAATATTAAAAAAAAAAAAGAAAGGCATAAATCCTCTGTGAAAACAAGGACAGCATCTGAGCTGAAAAAGAATCAAATTTTACATGGTAGTAGTCTAGCAGGGCAAGAGTGTCAGGAAAAGTGTAGGCATAAAGAAATTCATTCAACAAATATTGGCTGAATGCTTACTAACGCCAGATACTATTCTATGCTATGGGGATACATCATTGAATCAGAGACAAAAATCCTCGCAAAGTTTCCATTCTAGATTTAAGGCATAAAAGTAGAAATATACTTGGAGAACAGTAATCAGAATTTCAGAATGGGAAAATCCTTAAATCCAACCACCAACCTAATGTCTGAAATCTAGACAATCTCCAAATGGCTTTTCAAGCTACAAGGTATCACTAGGCTTCAATGAAGATCATTATAAAAACTTATTTTAAGTATTAGAATAAAAACTGTTCATTAATTCTAACTTGGAATTATTCTACTATTAACTGAAAGTATGACTATATTCCTCTTTAGCAGCCACATTACATTGTTCATTCATACTTACTTGTTAATTTGTTCTTTTATTTTTTTTTCCTTTTTTGGATGTTAGGTCATGTGCCCTTATGTTAAATTGGGCTTTTTTTCCCCCCTGTACTCACTGGATAACTTCCACTTATTCTTCTTAAAGTTTATCTTATTAAATTTGACCTAGAACCCCAAGAGCTGGAGGAAAGTTAAACTATACTCTAAATCCTTTAAATTAGAAAAATAGGGGCAGGGGTATTATAGCAGGGAGAAAAAAAGATCCAACATAAAAAAGTTTTAGCTAACAAATTTTATAGTAAAACCAGCACAGTAAGATTCTTCAGTTTGAACACTTCTGGCCTACATGAAATAAGTATCTCTCCCTACTGTAAAATAACAAATACTAACCTAGGAACTAGGAGTTCCAATCCCAGCTCTTCCATTAAGTAACTATGTGTATACAATTTATCATACCATTTCCTTAACTGTCCTCCACTTTTCCTTCATATGTTTTACTTCTATATATCAAGATCTATTAATCAAAGGAAATTAATAACAAAGAAAAATGTTCTCCACTGCTATCTTCCGGAAAATAAAGCACAGGTTTCAGAATATTACCAAGTTCATGACATAATTTAAAAACCGTAGCTCTGAGGGTTGTGAAAGATAAGAGGAAACCATTTCATCACACTAAACAAACCCAAATCCAAAAGGGAAAGATGAACTCCAAAACTGTAATATGTTTGATAAGATTCACTGATACTGAGTCTCTGAAATGCAAATGCTACTTGAATGCGGACCTGCTATCAAAAAACACGTAATTATCTCTACTGTGTGACAAGACTACTGAAGTATTATGTGGCAACAATGAAAATGGGAATACTGGAAATGTAGAAACGTGATAATATATGTGTAACATAACTAAATTTTTCTAAGGTTGCTAGAAAATTATACTATATATTTGGGAGGTAAAGATTCTGAAAGCAAACATGTGCAACCCTATTTGATTCAGATTCTATGATCATTTTTTCATAGCCTCATTTACGAGGAGAACCACTTAGAAGACAAAAGGAGATACAAATAGGCACAAATGTTAATGTTCTTTTAATTCTTAGAAACTCATAAAAGCCGTTTGCAATGACATGGATGGAACTGGAGGGTATTATGCTGAGCGAAATAAGTCAATCAGAGAAAGACAATTATCATATGATCTCTCTGATATGAGGAACTTGAGGGGCAGGGTGGGGGGNAACGAGATGGGATGGGGAAGGACACAAACCATAAGAGACTCCTGATCTCACAAAACAAACTGAGGGTTACTGGGGGGTGGGAGGGTAGGGATAGGGTGGATGGGTTATGGACATTGGGGAGGGTTTGTGCTTTGGTGAGTGCTGTGAAAGATGTAAGCCTGATGATTCACAGACCTGTACCCCTTGGGCAAAGAATAAAAATAAAATTTAAAAAAAAAAAATTAAAATTAAAAAAAAAAAGAAACTCATAAAAACTTTCTGGAAAAAATAACTTTCAGAAAATCAACAGTTAAAGATTCAAACGTGCTAGCTTAGTTATGCTCTTTACAAATAAATAAAATTTACTACAGTAAATACATTTTAATGAAAAATTCCTTGTACTTGGGAATTGAGGTTATTAATTTAAAAAGTTTCATTACTAATTTCACCTGATTATGGATAAGTTCCAAAAATGTACAGAATATTTAAAATTCTGAGAGTGAGAGGAGAACAAAACTTACCACCTCTTCCACTAGGTCTTCAACAATAAGGCCCTGTTCATCTGTTCTTAGATTTGTAACCCACATCCATCCATCTTCTAATTCATTATGAACAATAAACATATCTCCTTTTAGGAAACTGAAAACAGCAATTATGAAGTTATTAAAATTGAATTAAAATTTTAAACACGGAAATTTGAGTAATCATGTGCCACACTACAGAGATAACATGATATCAGAAATGCAAGAAATTAAAGTCAAATACCCTGGATTTTTGTCCTGTTTCTGGCATCACCTAAATATAAAACTCTGAAGGCACTTAACAATCTGAATCTTATTCCCTCATGTGTAAAATGGATTTAATAATGGTATCTGCACTATGTACATTATTGGATTACTCTTAAATTCAAGTGAGAATTTGTGTAAACAGTAATTATATATGTATTATAGACCTTAGCGTATAACTCCAAGAAAACTGAACTTAAAAATTTAAGCTTCCATGTAGTAACTCTTTCAGATGTAGGTTAGATATAAGATAATGTAATTCACTCATTACACATACACAAGATAGTTACTTTAGAAAAACTTCAAATAAGCACAATCAGCCTTATCAGCAGATGTTCATGAGAATTAACATTTTTCTCATAAAAACCATTAACATTTAATTCACTTGCACATCCATGATACAACATAGCAAGCATTCTTTCTCAGAAAGTGGTATCAAAGGACAGGAGAATGCCTGCATGTCTTTTCTGTTAATAATTTCTGAGTAGAGAGATGCATACATGAACTAGTTTCTTTTCCATGGAACCTATATGCTTTCAACTTCCACAAAATTGCAGGAGGAGTAAGTTAGTTTTATATTAATGCCATTTTTCAACATCAGTAATTCGCTGAACTTTTCGTTTTAGGCCTGAATGAATGCCTCCCAGTGTTCAAGGTTTCAAAATTGACTGGCTCCTGCTATTAACCCTCTATCTATATCCATATCTATCACATATTTTTTAAACAAGTTTCCTTTTAGTCTAAATTTTCACGAAACAAAGTTCCATTAAGTAAATCTCTTCTCATACTTCTAAAAACTGTTTTCCACCAGAGTATCTCAAGCTTCACTGCTTCCTGGACAAGTTCAAGACTAAAAAAACGTATACACAATACTTGGGATGAATTCTATTTGGATGAGCACGTAATATTGCATTCTATCTTGATTCTACAACCCTTCTTAACAGTGACCAATATTTCACTAGCTGACTGGCAGAGGACATTAGTACTTAATCAAATAAATTACTCCTTTCTAGAACCATTTTCCTAAATAACCACAGTAAAAAAAAAATAATTATGTGTAAAAGGGGAGTACATATGGACAAAAATAGGAATGAGAAGTGGCAAGTTTCGTTTCTTGCTCTAAAGCAGTAATAAGAGAATTTTTTTAAATTTTAACTTCTGTTGTTGCTAGAACACTAAATATGTGGTGCAAAATGAAAAAAATTTAAAATTTAAAAAGCTTATTACTAACACAAACAATATAATCATAAGATTCTTTATTTTGCATTCTTCCCCAAAAGAAGTTAAAATGCCTTATTAAATCTCATGTCTTCAGATGTTTTAACCTAAAAAAAAAAATTTCATAGATATATACAAATTTTTAAGGACTCATACATTCACATATATTTGTATGATCAAATGAAAGTTTATATATTCCAATACTTGTTTAAAATTTCATCATCCCGAAGCAGTAGTTGTCAGTTTTGAAGGTATCTCGGGACTCCTTTATATACTTAAAAACTGACACCGTAAAAAGCTTTTATTTATATGAATTATATCTATTAATATTTACCCTATTATAATTTAAAATATTAATGTTTTTAAAATAATACACCCCATCACACAGTAACATAAAGAGTATGAAAACTTATTTTTACAAGTTTTGTGAGAATATTATTGTTTTACATTTTTGCAAATCTAAACATCCGGCTTAATTGCAAACTGCTAGATTCTTCTCTTTCTATATTCAATCTGTTGTTTCAGGGTTTTTTTGTTTGAAGTATATGAAGAAAAATTTGGCTTTACAGAAATATGTAGTTGTGAAAGGACTAAGTATTTTAATAGCCTCTCAGATAATTATAGATATTCTATGATATTACACCAAAACTCAACAATTGGTACCTAAAGGTTAGTCGTAATATGGAATCGAAAACTGTATCAATGAACTTTCTGTACCCCATTTCAATAATATCTATTTGTCCATCTTGCACTTTGAATGGAACTTTATCCAGGCATAATTCTTTAACAGCATGCATCGATCATTTAGAAAATACTGATTCACTGAGCTATGCAGATCATCCAGATGCAAATACATTTTACACAATCAAAATGTCACATTCTTTACTATCACCACAAATCTCATCAGAAAAATCATGAACTATGTGAGAAGCTGTCAAACTCCTGATGGCAGATACAGGATTTCCAAAATTCTCATTTTTGCTTGCAAGCTCAAATTTTGTCACTGGGAACAAATACTGCCATTTGTCTCCCCTTAAGTTAACATAACTGACTCACTCTTTAAAAAACAAAAAACAAAAAGAAAGTTAAATACCCTAGTCCGAATAACCCTAGTTGGATAGTTTGCCTGTCGGTCTTAAGTACAAATGGTGTACACAAAAGCAGAAGCTAGCTCAGCTCTCAACTCGCTGTTCTCCTCAAAACAAGGACCTGTGGTGCACAGCCAAGATACTTTGTGCATATTTCCCATTTCATCACACAGAGTATTAAAAAGAAGCACCAGTTTTCTTCATCACGCAGAAGATTAAAAATATATTCATCACACAGAATACTAAAAGGGTTAAGAGTTAGTAAAATACCTTTTACGGTCTCATCAAGAAAAAATTTGAGGGGAAACTTTTGTACTGTTTACTTCCAAGCATGTGGCATGAAGAACACTATACTTTGCTACCACTGCCTTGATTTGTGCTAAGACACTGTTTTACTGCTTGATGCTTTTGTACCATCCGTGTAAATGTCAACAGTGAAAAAGGCAAATTATACCTTAGCCTTATTAACAAAATAGTTCTGCTCCTGAATTTTCTAAATGGGTCTCAAGGATCCCCAAGGTTACATGGATCACACTTTGAGCACTGCTGTCCTACAGGATACACTAGGAATTTACAAGTTATTCAAAATTCCTGAGTGGTAGTTCACCACTGTTCTTTATAGTGTACATTTCATTCCTTCCCTTTCTTTCATTGGCTTTTCCTGCTTAGATCACAAATAAAAGTATGCCAGTAAAAACTAAATGAGAAGTTGTTATTTTGTGGACAATCATATAAAAATAGAAACCTTTTTCTGAGATTCCAGATATTTGAATCTTAATTTTTTTTAAATACCACATTTCCAGAAATTTCAGTACCTCCTAAAGGTACTGTTTTTTAAATGCTGCTGTTGATTTCAGTGAGAAGCTGAATACCAGAATCAGTAAACATTTTACCAGTAAGAAACAAATTTTCTATTGGAAAGTAGCTTATAGAAAGACACTGATAATTTGCTAATTATCAAACATCAGATTACATGAAAATAATAAAAACAAGTTAATATAATCAAATTATATAAAAATAATTTTTAAAAATTATCATGTTCTATTGTTCTATGCCACACTTAAACTAGTCACCCATCATGTAAAATAGAAGTTTAGTCATCATTTAAGCACAAATTACAGTTGAGACATAAATCCCATGGAGTAATAAAAATTAAAAGAGTACAAAATATAACAATTATCCTTACTTTGTCAAAGACAGTCTCATAAAATCTGAATTTATTTCACCTGTCATCTTCACTGTGGCCACTCTGATCCAAATCCATATTCTGAACAAATAAGCCAAACACAGAGTACAGGAACAATGAACTCAATACTAAAGGTACTTGCTAACCTGCTGCATGCTATTTCCTCAAAGTCCAAGGCCTTCCCAGTCCAAGAGTAGTAAGTTTTCGAAGTCTGTCAAATGCCTATTTCAAATGCCTATAAATGAGAATACAATCTAAAATACCTTATTTCATCAGTGTCTGGAACCTTTGTGTAAGGTAGAATGGCTCGAACACGCCTTCTATCTTCTACTGGCTAGGAATAAGGAAAAAAAAGAAAGATTTACAAAAGATAAATAACCTTTTTTTTTTAAGATNAAGATTTTATTTATTTGACAGAGAGAGAGAGAGAGAGAGAGAGAGTACAAGTGGGCAGAGAGGCAGGCAGAGAGAGGAGGAAGCAGGCTCTCTGCTGAGCAGGGAGCCCAACATGGGGCTCGATCCCAGGACCCTAAGATCATGACCTAAGTCGAAGGCAGAAGCTTTAACCCACTGAGCCACCCAGGCACCCCGATAAATAACCTTTTTATGTCAAAGTCAAATCAGGTATATCCACATAAAGTTTAAACCAACAAAAATTCACATTATGAACATAGGAGCATTCAAATCGTTTTTAGTAAGGTTCTAAATACTCAAAGCCTAGAAGTACTTGTCTTGTTTCTGTTTTTTTTTTAATAGAAATTCTTTTAACTGTATAACTAATGTTTTTATCAAGTAATATGAGGAGTAGCCATTTAATTTTAAATGAACTACATGGAACATATAAATTAACCTTTCTCTGATGATGTAGAAAGCGTTTCAGAATCTTGCAGCCAACTGCAGGATTAGCACTATGCTATCAGTCATTACCACTCATTTACTTAAAAATATTTGTTAAGCTATCACCATACAGTATTATAAAAAAAAAAAAAAATCTAGCAACTTAAATACAAAATTACCGAAAATTTTCTTTTTTTGAAGAGGGTATCAGTTTTGCTGACAGTACAACCAGAATTAAAATTTAGAACAAATATTTCTTGAATTATAATAAATATCATAAGAAACTGAATAAGAGCTAACCTCAGTAGTAAAGTAAAATAATAAATTTTTGAAAAATACTGTATTTAAGTTTTACTTGCCTCTGGTGGTGCAACAGGATAAAGCAATTTTTCTCCTTTAAGCAAACAGGAAACATGACTGTAATAACCTATTAAGTCTGACAGTGAAGAAAAACGTCTTCCACCAATGTAGTAATCTCCACACATAGCAATAATCCTATTTGTACAGGAAAAAAATTCAGTATAACAAAAACCTTTAGAGCCAATTTTAAAGACCAATTTCTAAAAAAAATTATATACCCCTAATTTTCGTACTCTTTCTTTAACTATATCCTTATATTAAAATACCACTTATTAATATTCACCAATGAAAATTTACCTAAGGTTGTTTCTTCTAAAAATATATATGCATACATGTGATAGATATGAAATACATAGTTGACTTACAAACCCCATTACATAATTCACTGCAGTATTTATAAATCTATCTTCAGATACCCCTCCTCACTTTTCATATTTAAGACTAAATAAAAATTTTAATAAGTTTTCTCTGGCTAAAAGTAGCTTACAGATCTCAAAATATTTAGAGTATTATAATAATTTCACATTCTACGTGTGGTATAAAGTACTCTTAAAACTTATCTTAAAATCTGAAAGTCAAGGGCATACAAACATTTTATCAGTTAACATTATACGCAATATGTTTTTTTTTCAATGTCTCCCATAAAAATGAAATTGAAGACAATAACATAGGCATGTATATTTATGCAGACTTTGATATCTGTACTCGAAAACCTACATACCTTTGACACTAATGTTTGCAAAAAATTTCAGAACAGTGAAGCAAAATGAATTAAAGGGCACACATCTTGACTCTTTGCTTCTCTATAGTCTAAAAGTACACATTTCCTTTATTTCTGCTTTACCAAAGTTTCTTCATAATTCTTTATACTTTAGAAGTGCTAATTATATTTGAGATTAGCATAGTAATGACCAGTAATATTGTTTTTAAACAAAAAAAGCAATCATTCAATAATATCTACTCTATAATCATCTGATTAAATCACATAACTGACAACAAATCACTTTCCCCATCATTAAGTATCACTGAAACATTCACCTTTATTAAAGCAGGTATATTTAAGAACACTACAGCAAAGTAACTATATTATTTAGACTCATATTAGAAATAAAGACTTACCTAAAATGGTTGACAACATTTGTCTGGCTAAGAAATGAAAGTACAAAGGACCCTGGCCTCCGATCACTCTCTCTTATAAGGTAACTGCCGGACTTCCCTGCCTGCCTCAGGCGTTCTTCTGCTATAGTTCTATCAAGTTTTCCATGATACCACCTAAGGGAAAAAAAGCTTTGATTAGAATACAAATAGCAACTATAAAATTAATAGAGGTAGTTGAAAAACTTACTACTAGAGGTTTTAAATACCTATGTGTAACTTAAACATTTATCTTTTACTCTTGTAGGTTATTCCAATTTTAACTCAATTATTTTTAACTTCTCAGTCTCTCAAAAAAAATTCATTTATTCAGTTTTTAATTTTTTTATAAACTCAGGGTTAATCATCTCACATATGAACCTCTTCCATTTCTGTCCATCTTTCTACCTCCAGGATTGTCTACCTGGTCAAGATATAAACACTTATTAAAATCAAATCTTTATTTAGAAAAATAAGAATACGATTGACAAATGGAAACAATTACTACCTCTCTAAATACTAAAGATCCAAAGTATATCACTTCACATAACAAGCAAGGTACATGGTACCTATGAGAAAATAAAATTTTATTCCATTTCAGTGTCTGTGCCCTAGAACAGGAAAATCGGAAGACACTGTCGAAAGACTACTATTCTAATATCCTATTTCAACATGAGGCTGATTATTCCCTTTGGTCTTAAGATGATTTACTCCTTAACCACATATCTGATCTTAATTCCTCAAATTTATTTAACAAACATGTGGGAAATAAGTAATACCTTTATCCCTTTAACTTTCTTACTCTCACTTTAAGTATGTTATACCTACCATACTAGCAGATAATCTGCTTAAATGACTGGTTACAACTCTAGCATCACCCATACTACTAATTTATGCCTATAAAAGACTCATGGATTGATATACACAGAAGCACAATTAGAAACAAACTGGAATCTTCACATGGCTACAGTAATAGTTCTACAAAGTAATTGTTATGCAGTATTTTTTTACTTCCAATATGTTAGTCATCCGTACTCATCCTTGATACTTGTAGTCTTTCTTGAAACACTCAGAGGAAAACAATAAAACATTCGTTTTGCCTTGATATATTAATATCTAGCCATAAGTCAATAGTCAAAACTATTACAGTCCTCTATTTGTGTAAATCTCCTATTTTTTTAAGCTTGCTGTAAGGAAAGCTAACTATCCGTGACTCATTAGTTGATCAAAAAAAAAAACAACTTAGAAGTTATCAAAAGAATTTTCATTTATTTGAAGTCTGTGCATAACGCTGAAATGAAATAGGGGCGCCTGGGTTAAGCCTCTACTTTCGGCTCAGGTCATGATCTCAGGGTTCTGGGATCTAGCTAGCCCAGCACTGGGCTCTCCACTCAGCAGAGGGCCTGCTTCCCCCTCTCTCTCCGCTTACCTATCTGCCTACTTGTGATCTCTCTGTCAAATAAATAAATAAAAGTTTTTTAAAGAAAAAAAAGACTGAAATGAAATAATGAAAAACTTAATCACAAAGCTTCATCTTAGTAAACTTATAAACTGTTGGTATTAGAGGAAGAAGGAAGAGAACAATCAACACTGCATTCTTCTAAAATTCTAATCTCAGTTCAACCATATTTATATTTATATTTAAGGCTACTGACAAGTAAATTTAACTTTCAAGAACTGTTTTCTCATTTTTTAAATCTAAAAGGAAACGTTTGGGCTAATGATGATTAAAAGTTCCTTGAAGAGCCAAAAATTAACCATATATGATCAGGACAAAGTTTCTTAGAGGGGCCCCTGGGTGGCTCAGTCGGTTAAGTGTCTGCCTTCAGCTCAGGTCATGATCTCAGGGTCCTGGGTGGAGCCCTACATTGTGTTCCCTGCTCAGTGGGGACTCTGCTTCTCTCTTTCCCTCTGCCCATCTCCCCCTGCTCATGTTCACTCTCTCAAATAAGTAAATAAAATCTTTAAAAAATAATAAAAATAGAGATTTAAAAAGTCACCATTTAAAAATAAATTATTTAGAAATTCATTTAGTTGTGAAAATACATGGGACATGCCCTTAGAATACAAAATTGGTACATTCCTTATTACCTAAAGCAATGAAGCTATCCCACAGAGATTTACATACTGAAGAGACAAAAATTTAAAACAATTATAAGCAAAACTCCTATTTTTATGTACTATTTCTCAAATTTCTGTTGTTTTACCCAAATGTCAGGATTAAAAAATTTCATTTAATCTCCATCTTGTGAACCCACCATGAGATGATACAGAAGGCCCTGAGGTGTTACACAATTACTCATTTATAATAAATAGTTGACCAAAAACTTTTACTGACATATAAAAGATACATTTGTGATTTTTTAGTTTTTAGCTCTGTACTTTCTGTAAGATTCTCCCTTTAAAACAGGTATTCAGTTTAAGACAGACTTTAAACAACTTTGTTTCTTGAATACTAGTAATTCCCTTTATGTCAAAAGCTCATTAAACTTCAAATACATGATGCAAAACATGTCAATTCATCGTGGTTTTTTAAAAATTTTTTAAGTAAATAAATAAACAAAAAACAGAATCAGAACCTGTAAATACAGAGAACCAAGGCTGCCAAAGAGGTGAGGAGTCGGGGCACAGGCAAAACAGGTTTAGGGGAGTGGGAGATACAGGCTTCCAGTTATGAAATGAGTAAGTCACAGGAACAAAAGGCACAGCATAATTAATACAGTCAATGATACTGTACTAGCAATCTATGGTGACAGATGGTAGCTACACTTGTGAACACAGCATCTGCATAAAATTTGTCAAATCACTAAGTTTTATACCTAAAACTAATGTAACATTGTGTGTCAACTACAGTAAAAAAGTCAATTATTTATTATGATTATAAACAGGTATTAAGTTATCCAGTAATAGGCTGGATGAGCACATATGTAGTTGAGATGGATCCTCTAAGTGTTGAAATGCCATTGTTAAAAATCACTGGCTGTTCTACAAAAAAAAAACAACAAAACAAACAAACAAAAAACCTGAATTGTCTTAATCAAAACTCAGACTTTCCTGAATTATCTTTATTGTTAATTTGAAATTATTAAGGTGAATCATACTAACAAGAATATTTTAAATGTATCTGCAGTTATTTTAAAGTTATTACTGAAGCATAAAAAGCACTTCAAGTAAGCTGTTACAATATGCAATTTTTTACCCCATTTAAAAACTTAGAAATAAAAAAAATCAGTATCATGCTTGGTAAAATAATAATTTTATTATAAATGCAAAAAGCATCATGGTATCTAGCTAAAACGAGTATTTTATGAGCAGATCACAATTCCAATGTGGTATGATTTGGCTGAAGTACTTCACAGATTTATAGAACCTAAGCCCTATATCCACTGAGCACTAGTACTTAGGCCTTCAAAACAATGTCTCTCAACCCTTTTTTTAACCCATGAACTTTTTGATAAACCTAAAATTTCACCTACCAGGAAATTCAGAATACTTAAGTTGTCAATTTCTTACAGAGAATCATTATAGATTCTATTTAACCCCAGGAGCCAAAAAAAATACTACTTTAACTTTCTGAAATTTGTAATAAAATTCATTTTATATTAAAAAAAATAATGTGGAATATAGCTTCTCAAAACATACCCTCATACCAAAGATGTAAACTCCCTAGAGGAGATGTGCCCCTAGTGGAAAGCAGTTTAAGATTTAACAAAGATTTAACAAAAGATTTAACAAAGGATTTAACAAAAATGCTACACTTTGTACACATAGTTACAGTAGCAATATTACAAGGAAATGAAAAAATCTAATCATTCCCACTATTTCTTTACAATCTTTACAATCAAAGTCTTATAAGAGTAGTTTTACTGGTGACAACAACAAGAAATGCAACTGAATCTAGAATACCTTTAAGGAACACAGAATAACTGGTATTGTATTGAGGTATGAGGATATTCTGAGTGCAACATGGGATTACCAAATATCTATGGGAATCATTACTTAAGGTAAATTTGTTACTCTGCTTATTACATTTATGGCAATTTTAACTCACAGAATGTACCTGGCACATAGTAATATTAATTTTAAAAGTATTTGTTGAATAAAGGAAGTGTCAAACCATAAAGTATAATGTTGGAAAAAACTTTAGAAGTCTAGTTCAAACTCCATACCAATGTAAAAAAAAAAAAATTCTTCAGTGTCCATAATAAACAAGTTCTCATCTTTGAGGACTCCTAGCCAGGTCTAAAAAATATGAAAATAATTAAGACTGACAGAGCTCAAAGATGGATGGCTACACTGACAACTCCCAAACATCTTCAGAAGAGACAAAACCAACTGGTAAGATGAAGACTTACCAGAAACCTCCACGACTCTGGTCAAGCCTCTACATTTTGTTACCTTATTACCATCACTTATGAAATAGGGAAAACAATCTCCATCTCAACCTCAGAATAAATTACATATTGGCCTAAACTCCTTCAAAGAAAAATATAAAGATGAAAAACTACTACACAGGCTATAATTGCATAATGCTTAAGTAAAGACTCTGGAGGCACCCTGCTTCTGTTTGAATTGCAGCTCTGCCACCTGGCTGTGCAAGTGTAGGCAATGACTTAATTTCTGAGCCTCAGTTTTCTCCTCTATAAAAGGCACATAATAACAGTATCTATCTCATAGTAGTTGGCTTGATATTATTATTAGATGAAATAATACACATAAAATTATATATACATATGAAAGACTACAGGACAGATTAATACAATTTCATCAATGAAAATCCCAAATTTTATGACTGTGGCCTAATGGATGATTAATTTGTAGATCACCTAAACTCCAATTATATTCCTATTTTCCAGTCTTGTTTCACCTTCCAGCAAATTTTGGAAAGAGAATACAAGAAACCAATCTTTGTATCTGTGAAAACCTTATTTTTAAGAGACAATTTCTTTTCCCAAAATTCCTTTTTTGAGCATTACAGTCTTACATATTAAAAGGGACTAGAGATGCCACTGTATTCACAAACTAGAAATTCTTCCATTTCTCCCGGCAATTCTAGAAGAAAACCCTCAGAGAGCCCCATTCTTTCTCCAGTGGATATATTCTTTGGAGGGATGACAAAGAAAGTATGCATTTGAGATACTGTGACTTAAATGTTACTAATATAGCTCTTTAATAATTAAGTATCTAATGTTCTATTTAAAAATAAAGTACCTCTGTCTTTTTAAGAAGGTAGGGAAAAGAAAAGAGGAAATTTAATAAGTAAATATATTTTTGTCAGCTAGCCTGGTAATCTTTTCTCCCCCAGTTTTCATTTAAATTCCAGATACTTAACATACAGTGTAATATTAGTTCCAGGTACACAATATAGTGACTCAATACTTCCATACGTCACCTGGTGCTCATCACAAGGGAACTCCTTAATCCCCATCACCTATTTCACCCATCCCGCTCATCCCCTGACCCACCTCACTTATGGCAACCATCCAGTTTGTTCTCTATAGTTAACAGTCTGTTTCTCAGTTTTCCTCGCTTTTTTCCTCACGATGTTCTTTGTTTCTTAAAGTTGAGAAAACTTACAGGCAGATACAGTCCCTTGATTTCAACAGAAACTACATAATCAGTTTATCTAAGATAACATACCATCCAAGATGATGTTATATATTTAAAAAGTCAACAACGAGACAAGTTGGACAAGTTGCAGGAATCATTTTACTTTTAAGCTTAAAATAACATGAATTGTTTATATTTACAACCTTATATTGTATATCAGTAAGAGACTTTTGAGGAGCCTTATAGAGGTTTTTGTGCTCTTTAGTTTGTCTCTCCCAACAGGAAAAATAATACAGAAATCTATGCAATGAGAAAACCAGCTGGCAGTGAATTCACTCAAACTATACAATTACTTAAAACTAACTTGACATTCCTAAATGGAAACTGTCTACTAGGGTAGAAAACAATTAAAAGTGTCACCATCAACACACTTCCTTTTAAAAAGGAAACTAAACTGAAGTTCCCAGTTCACTTTTACTTTCCACTATGCTCTTCCTCTTCATTATGTCACTGACAGGCACCAGAGTTCTTACAGAGAAATGTATATGCAGATATTCAATTGCCAAGAAATCTCTTCTGTCACCTAAATCACCTGGGATTCTGTGTCTGATCATACTACAAACTCTGAAAATGTTTCTGTAATTCTCAAAGACGCTAATCAGATTTTCTCATACATGTTTGTCCTTTCTGAAATTGAACTGGTTATTTCAAGATGATGTCATAGACACAAAATTTGCTAAAACTAGTATACATCCCTTAAAGCCCCCATATTTCCTTTCAACAGAGTTCTTACAGTCACCGAGTCTGAACTGATGGTTAAGAAAGTGAATGCAGAGATATTTAAATATGGTCATTAGTAAATTCATCTGAACAATCACTAGACTAATAAATTGTGCAACAGGTTTAATATACCCCTATAAGGCTCCTCAAATGTCCTCTATCCTAGACCAACTACACCACTTAAACTTGAGGAAAAATTGCTTATGTAAGTGGTAGGTACATGTGATGCTTATTATGTGTATATGTTAGGTATCCTGAATATATTCATGTGTTCAGGCAAATATCGTGTGTATTTAGTTATGTATCTCAGATCAAATTAGCTCAAACCAAGTGTAGAAATTCTATTTCCTTTTGTTCCAAGTGCCTATTTACAGAGTCCGAAAGAGGTTTTAACCCTGAGAGTATTTCTTAAGAAAAGCACTGCCATGTAACCTACCCACCAAAAATTCAGTCTTCTGAAAGACTAATATACAAAAGATGGGAACCAACACAATGCTTACATAGGCAAAAGTTTATATTAAAAGGCATTCAACCAAGATAGCCTCATTTTTTAAAATATTTATTTGACACACACACAGAGAGAGAGAGAGAGAGAGAGAGAGAGAGAGAGAGAGAGAGACTACAAGTAGGCAGAGAAGCAGGCAGAGAGAGAGAAGGGAGGAAGCAAGCTCCCCGCTGAGCAGAGAGCCCGATGCGGGCCTCGATGCCAGGACGCTGAGATCATGACCTGAGCCGAAGGCAGAGGCTTTAACCCACTGAGCCACCCAGGTGCCCAAGATAGCCTCATTCTTATTACCCTTAATTCACATTACCCTAGATAACAGATAGGTAAGAGTAGAAAAAGCCACACCCTCTTCAAAAATGTTATGCATTAATCACACATGTTTAAAATTTTTTAAAAGGCGGGGCGGGGGGGAGGAAAAATGATGAGGAAAAGAAAGAAAGGAAGAAGAAAAGGAAAAGCACAATACCTACTAGCAGGAGGGTAACATCAATTCTTACCTCCATGGTCAATCACTTCTGTGTAATTTCATTCCTCAAAAACTCCCAATTCTTCAGGTTGAGCTTTTCTTAGAACCTCAACAATTACACTGTCATAACAGTAACTGACCTCATGAAAAACAACAGGAGGAAATGACTTGCGGTCACCTTGCTGCAACATAGTTGTAAACTACCTTGAAGCAATCCTTTATGTAAAAAGAAACACTGTTTCTTTAATTTCACAAGGCTCATTCTAAAACTTTGGAGGTAATGGTGATTCAGTGGCTACCTACTGCAACTAAAACATTTCTTAACCTGTATCTTAAGACAGATCTTTAAAACACTGAATCTGAAGATTAAAAGCAAACTTTAGTCTAAAATTGCCTTTTACTTAGTTCATCTCCAACAAACAATCGCTAAGCATCGTGCTACATGGTAGAAAACAAGTTAACACCAATGAATACCACAACGTAAAAATTTATGACAAAACAAGCAATTGCAATCTGGTCCAGTAAGTACTAGAATGTGGGGGCATAAAGAAAAACATCAGTCTTAGGATTTTAGAACTTCCTGAAAAAACTGAGGGCTAAACGAAAACTTAATGAGTAGCAATTGATTCACAGAAAGAAAAGGACTGAGAAGATGTCATTAGGCAGAGGAAAAAGTACAGGCAAAAAGAAGTTCACATACAGATATAAAAACATGAGAGTGCTTCCAACTTTCAAAATATTCTTTACACATCAACTTCTTAGCAGAAAAAAGAGTAAAGAATATACACTTTCAAATTAGACTACAAACTTACAACCTTACTTGCTGAACTTCTTTCACTTCCTCGGAAATGTACCTCAAAGAACATTTTAAAAGCTCAAGATATTCTAAGTTCTATTCTCTAATCTGGTCCCAGCCATAACCCTATTGGGGGGGGAGGGGGGGACGACTGTACCATAGCTCAAAATTCTCCATGGTGTGCCCATTTATTCCCCTAAAAACTCCTATGTCCTGACTAAATTCTATTTATTCACTCAACAAGTATTTTTTAAGCACCTACTATGTTTTAGGCACTCCCCCTCTGCACTTTCTCAAAGTGTTTTTCCAATATGACTTAAAAAGAAAAAAATAAAGGTGGAAAGATTATGCAATTTAGCCAAAGGACATCCTAAAATTAAAGCATTTCCTGTGAGTTTCTTTTTCCCCCAGAATGTTCTATTTCTTTTTATTCCTACTCATGGAAATATCAGTTCTTCTGTATCAGCTCAAACTGTAACTTCTATGAGAATGATTTCCCAAATTCTTTTCACTAAACCTGACTTTCTTCCTAAGCATCAGACCTAAATTAACAAGTACCTGCTAAGAATCTTCAGACTCGCAACTCTGATTCCTTCGTATCTCTCTAGCCATAATACTAGTGACAACTTGTATATTGCATCTCCAACATCATTGGAGTTGCAATATATGAATTATTCTCCAGCTTTTCGTTCCCTCTTCAATTACTCTAGTTCAAGCCCTCTTTTCTTCTCACACTGTTTCAACCCTTCCCAACACTGTGGAAAAATTCACCTTCCCTGTAACAGGCTCTTCCTAACCATAGGCTCAAGCATTTCACTCCCATAACTTAAAAGTCAATAACATGGCTATCTGTTACCAAATGAGGTATAAACTTTTGAACCTGGCATTCAAAGGCTACCACAAAAGGTTGCAGTCTATCTTTGAGAGAGAGAGAGGGGTACAGAATTTAGAGAAGAAAAAGACAAAAAAGAAAAAGAGGTTTAAGCTTTGAAGTGTGTTTGTCATTACCAAACTTATTAACATTTATCTACTGCTTATCTAAAAATAAGAATAAACTACGCATTAACATTTTTTTAAAGATTTTATTTATTTATTTGACACAGAGAGGGAGAGATCATAAGTAGGCAGAAAGGCAGGCAGAGAGAGAAGAGGAAGCAGGCTCCCCGCTGAGCAGAGCCTGATGCGGGGCTTGATTCCAGGACGCTGAGATCATGACCTGAGCTGAAGGCAGAGGCTTTAACCCACTGAGCCACCCAGGCACCCTCCCGATCCCATCTTGTTTCATTTTTTCCCTCCCTACCCCCGACGACCCTCCACCCTACCTCTCAAATTCCTCATATCAGAGACATCATATGATAATTGTCTTTCTCTGACTGACTTATTTTGCTTAGCATAATACCCTCTAGTTCCATCCACGTCGTTGCAAACGGCAAGATTTCGTTTCTTTTCGTGGCTGCATAGTATTCC
>LNAC01000125.1:3586676-3605476 GCA_002007465.1 Ailurus styani
TGTGTGTGTGTGTGTGTGTGTGTGTGTGTGTGTGTGTGTGTGTGTGTGTATCAGATCTTCTTTATCCATTCATCTGTGGATGGACATCTCGGTTCTTTCCATAGTTTGGCTATTGTGGACATTGCTGCTATAAACATCAACATTGTTTCTTAAGCAAAACAAATAACCGTAACTGCTAGGAAATATTTAATTTGCTTCATTATAATATATAAAAACCATGGAAAACAAGAATGTTATTCTCAAGCTGATCCTTTTACAAAAAAGATTTTATTTATTTGAAAGAGAAAAAAAGAGCGAGTGAGCAAGAGAGCATGAATAGGGTGAAGGGCAGAGGGAGAAGCAGACTCCCCGCTGAGCAGGAGCCTGATGCAGGGTTAGATCAAGACCTGAGCCTTGAGCCAAAAGCAGACACTTAACTGACTGAGCCACCCAAGCTCCCCCTTGAAGTTGCTTTTTATTTAATAGTACATAAAATACAATAATGCCAGGAGCAGTTGTTCAATCCTCTCATATATGAAGCATTCTAACATGAGATATCAAACAGTACTCTATACAGTTGGCCCCCAAACAATGCAGGGGTTAGAGGGGAACCAACCACACACAGTGGAAAATCTGTATGTAAATTCTGACTCCCTCAATACTTAACTACTAATAGTCTATCTTTAACTGGGAAGCCTTACTGATAACATAAACAACCAATTAAAAAATAGTGTATATGTTATATGTATTCTACATTATATTCTTACAATAAAAAATGTTATTAAGAAAATCATAGGGAAGACAAAAAACATTTACAGTACTGTACTGTATTTATTGAAAAGAATCCGCATGTTAGTGGAGCTTAAACCTGTGTTGTTCAAGGGTTGATTGTACTTAACTCCAGATTGAGATGTTCTCTGAAAACTCCAGAAGATAACATACTTCTTTTAAAACACTGAATTTCTAAAAGGACGCTTTTGCTTACTGGACATTAATGAGAGCTGCAACATAATTATGTTATTTATTTATGAACTTAGGTGTTTATGAACATATTTATAAACTTATTTATGAACATGGTGTTCCCTCACCTGGACACCCCAACCACCCTTAACTCTGAATTCCCATAATGTCTGCAATCCATACAACTAGCTGAAACTCAAAGATGCTGATCTGGCAGTTGCCTGTTCAGCAGCCATCCCATTCAAGAAAAACACTCACACCCCCTCTCTGGGAGGTCTTTCTTCCCCAATTTCAACAACATGGTTTCTGAGGAAGCTTTCGCTTTCTCTGCAGAACTTGGCCTAGTCAAAATTCATCATTCCATGGTGAGTACCTGAACTAAGCAGAATCATACTGTCTTTTCAAATACTCTGTTCACAATAGAATTAAGTCAGTCTTTCTCTGATAGCATACACTATAGGGTACGTGGTCAAAAAAAGGGGGGGGGCGTTCTATGTTTGCTAAATTTCCCATCACTTGGAAGAGCCAGTCTATGATAAAAAGAATGAAGCTGACAGGGCCAAAGAAATACAGAGATAGAAATGTAGAGTTAATGGGGTACCTAGATGGCTCAGTCAGTTAAGTGTCCCACTCTTGATTTTGGCTCAGGTCATAATCTCCAGGGTATGAGATGGAGCCCCACATTAGGCTCTGTGCTGGGCATGGAGCCTAATTAAGATTTTCTCTCTCTCCCCCTCTCTTAAAAAAGAAAAGAAAGGGAAAAAGAGGGGGGGAAAAGACAAGACTCATGATTGCATTCCAACACCTGATTCCAGTTCTCTCTGAAATCCCACTAACAAGCCTACCCTTCCCTTCGTTTAGCTGTTCATCTCATCCTTTTATACCTCTAGACCAGCTTTTTGGTCTCTAGGTCCTTTCACATTTAAAAAACTACAGGATCCAACAGAAATTTGTTTATGTGGGTTATATATATATATATCAATACTAGCAGTATTAAAAGTAAAACTAAGAACATTATCTGGATACTCATCTGTTTCTGACTTTAATTAGTTGCTATTGTTTCATCATGGTATAAGCAAACTGTTACTTAATGTAGTTACTTAAAAGTTAGATGAATATGGTATGTAACCATACCCATAAATGTTCCATAATCTGCTCCATTAAAATCCACTGCTCTATCATTTATTCATGCATATTTTGTAGCATCATGCAATAGTCATTTGGTAACACTGGTTCACGGGACTATGACAACCTTTCAAGTTTTAACATTTTATAATATCAAAACATCATAGTCTTTCTAACACCACTAGACAGAAAGCACACCTGGGCGTTGTCCTGGCTCCTAGGAGATAACCTCTAAGTCTTTGAAATACCCTGCCCCAAAAGAGTCTCTTCGTTTACTAAGAACATTGGGCCACACCAGGTTATTTATAATAACAAAGTGATTTACGGTGGGGACCCTAAATCAAACTGATGGAGTAACTACAGTCAGCCACAGGGGGGCTCTAGACCTATAGGGCCAACCTTTAATAAAAATTCTGGACACCAAGACTCAGGTGACCTATCTTGATTGGCAATACTTCACCCGCATTATCACACACAGCTGTTGGGAGAATTAAGCACTGTCTGTATGACTCCAGTGGGAGAGGAAACTAGAGGCCTGCATCTTGAGTCTGCTGTATGCACTTTCTTCCTTTGCTGATTTTAACCCATATCCTTTTGTATAATAAATGGTTACTGTGACTTTAACAGCTTTGTTGAGTTCTGTTAGTCCTTCCAGAAAATCACCTAACCTGAGGGGAGTTTTTGAGACTTCAAACAACAACCATCAGTATCATCAGAAAAATCATTAAGTATTTGGGAAGTTCTCAAATTCAAAGACATAAGGTTCTGAAAATTCTAATTTTTACTTAAAGCTCAAATTTTGCTCGAAAGCATCAAATACTGTCAGTTATTTTCAGTAAAGTGAGAGGCTCACTTTGTTCTTTTTCAAAAAACGTCTGATCTGTTCAATACTCAAGTCTGAATTACCATACTTTGTTTGTCGTTCTTTATAGCAAAAATAGTGCACCATAAAAGCAGCACCTAGTTTTTTTCTCAAGTCAACCACACAACTGCTTTTCCTCAGGACAATGTACTTAGAAATACACTTTTTATTATGTGTGTTCTCAGGAATACAGTATTATGTATATTTTCCATTCACCACACAAAACATTAAAAAGACAGACACACGAGGACTGCAACTTAAAATAATTCTTACTGCTACATTATGCCATTCTTAATTGAAACAGGTTTTCTTTTTTTCTGCCAGTGTACAGCAGTGCCAAATACAATGACTACTAGTACAGTCTGGTGCCACTGCAATAATTTACACTAAAATACCAAAAGTTTTACCTGCCAGTGCACTATCACTGCAAACATCAACAAAGTGGAAATGGAAGTAAGGGCTTAGTATTATGAAAACCATATTAACTTTACAAACCTCTTGAAAGGGTCTCAAGGAACCCTAGGGTTCAGAAACCAATACCTAGTTGAAGCTATTCCAACCTCTTTCCTGAACAACCTCAGCTCTTACGTAGAAGACAAGGCCATTACCTGCATAACCAAAATTTTAATTAGTTTCTATTTCTTTATGCCAAGGCCGCCCAGTCTCCGTTGGTTATATTTGGTTGTCACAGTTTTTAAATAAGAAAAACTCCACTATCAAGTACTTTACTTTCGAACAATTTAGTAATTCAAACATTTTTATATTTTACTGAAATGTTTCAGATGTTTTAACTTCCTAGCTTTGACCTCTTTCTTTTGTTTGCTAATATTTTGATGATCAACTATACTTTCTTTAATTTTTCTTTAGCTGAATCGCAGGCTTATGGAATTCTTTAAAATTCTTCAGTTTCTACTTAATGGTTTGCTATATTCCTTACCTTTAACATATTTTAGCAATTATTTAGTAAGTCTTACTAAGTTATGCACAGAGAAATAAACTTCAAGCCAGCCAAATAAAATCTAAATCTTCAAAATTAAAAAACTTGCTGAGATTACTTGACATAGCCAACAACATTAAGTCTTCCCTCTAGTCAAAACATTATATACACCGGCTTCCTCTTCTTCCCCCCGGCCCCCACCCCAAAGCTTTCCCTGCAGGTACCCAACTAGCAACATCTTTCAACTACTATGCACACATCAATTCCAGAGAAGGCCTCTATCACATATAAAAATGTAATATATAATGGGAGGCACTGCACAAAAAGTATTCAATAAATAGTTCTACAATAGTCAATTAGATGTTTGGAAATAATCAACTTAGACTCCAAAGTAACAAAATTAACGCCAGATAAATTATTTAAAAAATGAAACTATAAAAACTATAGTTTCATATGTAATTCTAGATCCATGACAATCTATGCTTAAAAGCCAAAAAAGAAAAAAATGCACACAAAGATGACTGAGAGATTTTACACCACAAAAAATGAGTATGTCAAAATAAAAGTAAAGCAAAGTATTAAATGTACACACATGCTCACATATAACACACAAGGATCATCATGGTACATATGTACAATATCAAGATTAGATAAAACCAAATTATTTATTGGCCAGAGAATTAAGTAAATTAGGTACATCCAATAGTAAACTACGCTGCTACTTAAAAAAATGCACAAAAAATCTCTTCGATGAGTCCTATTCAGACCACTCTATTTAAAATCACCCCTTCCCTTCTGGCACCACCAATAATATCCCTTTATCATGAGCAACTTTTCCCTCTTTTTTTGTCTTAGCACTTATTACCTCTAGCATTTTGTACAATTTATGTATTACATTTATTGTCTTTCTACTTCCAGCAAATTGTAACCCCTGAAGTGGAAACTGTCTTCATCTATTTATCTTAAATCATCTAGAATAGTGTTTGGTATAAGACAGGTTCTGAAAATATTTATCAGTTAAATAAACATACAAAAAAAAAGCAGTAAATAGTTGACCTTAGAAAGCATAATTAGGGAACTGCAAGCCTGTAGTAGAATAACCTTATCTTTTATTTACATTTATTTTTATTAAAGTACAGTTGACACACTTAAGATGTATAGCATAGTGATTCAACAACACTATACATTATGCTGTGCTCACCACAAATGTACTTACTACCTGTCACCATACAAAGTTATTACAATACCACTATGTTCCCTATGCTGTACCTTTCATCTCTGTCACTTACTGATTCCATAACTGAAAGCCTGTATTTTCAAACTCCCCTGCACTCACTTTGCACATACTCCCATCCACTGCCCCTCTGACAACTATCACTGTGTTCTCTGAATTTATGGGCATGCTTCTATTTTTTTGTTTGTTCATGTGTTTTGCTTTTTAAATCCCACTTATCAGTAAAATCAAATGTCTTTCTCTATACATAGTTCTCTTATACATACTGCATTTTTCCCCACATGCAAACATAAACTGCCTATTTGAAAATTTAATAATCTTAACACTAATAACTATATATATGTTTATATATGCACTACACATATATATTTATGAACAAACCTACCTATAAATAATAGCAATGGTTACTAGTAAGATAATGAGATTAAGGAGGTATAAAGGAATGGAAACTGTTTACTGTTTGGTTTTTGCTTGTTTTACAAGAAGTATTCATCTAATACTTATAACACTGTTTACAGTACAATAATCCTTCCACCAAGATAACTTTAAAGAGCAAATAAAATACAAAGGGAAAAAAAGAAGTCTGTCCATTTGAAGTCATCCCAAAGTTACTGAGGCATTCACAATCTGAGGAGCCCAAATTTCATAGGAAGTAGAGTGTCATCAGCTTTCCCCTCAGAGTATTTCCCAATTGGGGTCACAGAGAGACTGAGAAAACAAGCAAATGACCCAGGTCTTCTGCCTGGATCCTACTTGAAGGAAAAGAATCCAGTGGAGCTTTTGATAGTCTCACAAAGCAGAAAAAACACATATATGAGAAGAGGATACCAGTCATAAAGGAGAGACAGAGAAAATGAATGATAGACAAGCTGAACTAGTTCCCCTCTCAAGAGATCTACTAAATTCTGAAGCTATAGGGATATGAAACTTAGCAAAGACTCTGCATAGCAAAATGCAGCATTTGAAAATTTTGTGATTAAAGTGATCTGACTGCAAGGCATTTGGGTGGCTCAGTGAGTTGAGCATCAGACTCTTGATTTTGGGTCAGTCGTGATCTCAAGGTCATGGATGGAGCCCAAGGCTCCACACTCAGTGCAGAATCTGCCTGTCCCTCTCCCTCTGCTCCTCCCCACCCCCCACCCGCCGACCATGTGCGCACTCTAATAAATAATAAAATCTTTTTTAAAAATTTTAAAAATAAAGTGATTTGACTGCATTCCATCTGCTTACCAGAGGAAAGAGTAAGCTATCCTCTGTAGCAAATTATCATTCAGATCCCCTATAAACTGTTAAACACAATGTCTGGCATTTAATTAACAATTAAAAGCACATCATGAGACAGAACCCAATTAAGAAAACAAAAAACAAACAAGCAACAACAAAACAAAGGTATAGGGCGCCTGGGTGGCTCAGTGGGTTAAAGCCTCTGCCTTCAGCTCAGGTCATGATCTCAGGGTCCTGGGATTGAGGCCCACATCAGGCTCCCTGCTCAGCAGGGAGCCTGCTTCCTCCTCTCTCTGCCTGCCTCTCTGCCTACTTGTAATCTCTCTCTGTGAAATAAATAAATAAAATCTTAAAAAAAAAAAAGAACAAAGGTATAATATAAAACTTTAGGGAAAAATACAAAGTTGTTTCTTAGAGAGACTAATACGCAAAACTGTTCAAAAGGAAGGGGAAAAAGCCATAAATTACCAATTTCAGACCCACAGGGTAATAAGTATGAAATCAGCAGAGATTGTGGTGATTCAAGAAAATATAGGAAAGGATCAAAAAAAAAAGTGGAATTTTAACCATGAAATTGGTATGACTAAAAAGCAAATTTACAAAATTAAGAACTAAATAAGAGGTTGGTATCAGATTAGGCATATTGTTAAGAAGCTAATAAATAAGTTGCTTTCATAGAAAATATCCTTATAGAAGCACAAAAAGAATACAGAAATGGAAATACAGAAAAAAGCATAGAAAATGAAGAGGACAAATTTTTTTTTTAAAAAGTGATTAACATATATTTGGGAGTGTCAGAAGAAAAAAAAAGAGAATATAACAAGAGCAAAATCTAAAGAGAAAATAACTAAGAATTTTTCAAACCCAAGGAAAGATATCGATCCAAAGATTTCCAGAAGCTCAGTATACCCCCAACACAGTAAGAAAAAAGAAAGTAAGAAAGAAAGCCACATCTAGGCCCACCATAATAAAGATACAAAAAAAACAAAGACAAGACTACATTTTAATAGTAGTCAAAACAAAAATGCATTATCCTCAAAGAAATAACAATAAAATCTTTGCTGACTTTGCAATAGAAATACTGGAAGTCTGAGAGGATAAAATTATCTTCATATGGGGAAAAAAACGCAAACCTAGAATTTTATGCTCAAAAGTAATATCCCTCAAAATCAAAAACAACCATGTTTTCAGATAAGCAGACAATTAAGCTGTTGACAGCTGTTTACCAAAAGAAATACTAAAAGAAGTTCTATAGGCCAAAAAAAAAAAAAAAAGGTTCTCACAGGAAAACATGAAAATGCAGTATGAAGTAAAGCAGGTAAATATATGGGTAAATCTAAACAAACCTTGACTGTATAAACCAATAATAATATCTACTGAGCATGAGAGCATATGTACAATGAAAATTCAGGACAAGTTTTTTTTTTTTAAGATTTTATTTATTTATTCAACAGAGAGAGAGAGATTACAAGCAGGCGGAGAGGCAGAAGGAGGCTCCCTGCTGAGCAGAGAGCCCGATGCGGGCCTCGATCCCAGGACCCTGAGATCATGACCTGAGCGGAAGGCAGAGGCTTTAACCCACTGAGCCACCCAGGCGCCCCTCAGGACAAGATTTAAAAAGTGGGAGAAGTTTAAGTAGAATTCAAGTGTTCTAAGTTCTTAGCATTGTTAGGGAAGTGGTAAAAGTAAATATTTTCAGTAGACTGCAATAAGTCAATATGTGTTGTAATCTCTAAGGCAACCGCTAAAAGATCAAGACTGTCAGAATGAATAAAAAATAAAAGACACTTATGAGAAATACAACTTAAATAAAAAACACAGAAAGGTCAAAAGTAAAAGGATAGAAAAAGATTGTACCATGCTAACATTAATCAAAAGAAAAATGAGCCAAACTAGATTTTAAGACAAGAAGTATTCTCACACACACACAAAAAAGCATTCTTACACAGTCAGGGCATTTCGTAATAATAAAGGGACCGATTTGCCAGGAATTTAGGCTAACAATGCATACACCCAATAACATAACATCAAAATACAAACTGCAGGTTGGGAAATTTGTATATACTTCTCTATTTTAATAATTGATTAAAGAAGTAAACAAAGAAAAAGTCAGCAAAAGTAAAAAGATATAACCAAAATTCATAAATTTAATGTAATGAACTATACAGAAAACTGAATCCAGGGACACCTGGGTGGCTCAGTCGGTTAAGCATCTGCCTTCAATTTAGGTCATGATCCCAGTCCTGGGATCGAGTTTTGGAGCGGGTTCCCTACTTCCCCCTCTACCTCTCCCCATAGCTTGTGCTCTCTCTCCTTCTTTCTCTCACACTCCCGGATCTCTCCCCCTCACTTAAATAAAGTCTTAAATAAAAAAAGAGAACTGCATCCAATAACAAAAGAGTATACATTCCTTTCAATTGAACATGGTACATTTACCAAAACTACTATATGCTGAATCAAAAAAAAAAAAAAGATCCTAATTTCAAAGGACTGAAATGATTCAGACTATGTTCTTTTTTTTTTTTTAAAGATTTTATTTATTTATTTGACAGAGAGAGATTACAAGTAGGCAGAGAGAGAGGAGGAAGCAGGCTCCCTGCTGAGCAGAGAGCCCGATGAGGGCCTCGATCCCAGGACCCTGAGATCATGACCTGAGCCGAAGGCAGAGGCTTTAACCCACTGAGCCACCCAGGCGCCCTTCAGACTACGTTCTCTGACCTCAGTGGAATTAACCAAGTAATCACTAAACCAAATGAACAAATAAAAAAACAAAACCTATTAACAAGTATGTGGAAATTAAGCAACTATAAGGACATTAACTCTTGAATTAAAGTAGAAATCACAATGGAAAACAAAGTATTCAAATGAATGATAATGAAGAAAAGACATATAAAACTTATGAGTGACATGCAGCGGGAAGCTATACTTGGGAGTTATGTGACCTTAAAGGCTTATGTTAAGAAGAGGGACAGTAATTATTTAAGTATCTACCTCAAAAAACTAATGAAAGAACAAAAAATTAAATACGAAAAAAGGCAAAAAGTAAAAAAGAATAGAATTAATGAAATCACAAGGAAAGGTGTAACATAAAACTTCAGAAGAAAAATCAAAAGTTGATTTTTGGAAAGATTAGTAAAAATTGAGGATTCTATAAGACAAGCTGGAAGAAAAAAAGCCACTAACTGTCAATTTCAATAATAAAAAGGAGGAAATTGTATCTGTCCCACAGAAAAGCTACTTATGCAATCATTTATGAAGACTTATTGCAAGGATAATAAAGTAAACCAAAGTTAAAGAACTGAGATGTAAAAGACTCGCTCGTAGACGGCTGTTAATTTATGACAGTGATAAAAGCTGAGAAAGATAGTTTTCTGGTTAAAATGCTGCTGGGTCAACAGGATATGCATATGTTTTTTTAAAAAAGGAGGGGGGAGAATGTTTACTCCTTCCTTGCTCCATTAACAAAAATCAATTCCATATGTATGTTACATCTAACAGTGAAAGATATAACAATAAACTTTTGGAAAAAAAGATAAGCAAATACATTTATGCCCCTAGGACAGGCAAAGATTTCTTAAACATGTCCAAAAAAAAAAAAAAAAGAAAGAAAAGAAAAAGCACCAATCAAAAAGGAAAAAAACTGACATATATAAATTGATATAAATTAATATAAATTAAGAACTTCTGTTCATTAAAAATGGCATTAAGATAGTAAAGAGGTAAGATACAAATTGACTTCTGTAAGCTATACGTTCAACAAAGAATTCATAGCCAGGAAAAAGAGCTAGAAATCACTATGAAAAAGAAAAAAGCCAATAGAAAAATACCACAAGACTTGAACAGACAATTTAAGAGGTTATCAAAATAGTCAAAAAACATAAGAAGATACACATCATAATTATTCCTCACGTCAGGAAAATACAAATTAAAACCACAAGGGCTATTTCATCGCTTAGCTACAAAAACAGCTACAATGAAAGGATAAACAACACCAACTGTTGGCCAAGAATGTGGAGTAACTGGAATTCTTTTTTTTTTTTTTTTAAGATTTTATTTATTTATTTGACAGAGAGAAACAGCAAGAGAGGGAACACAAGCAGGGGGAGTGAGGGAGGGAGAAGCAGGCCTCCCGCTAAGCAGGGAGCCCGATGTGGGGCTCGATCCCAGGACCCTGGGATCATGACCCAAGCCGAAGGCAGATGCTTAACTGACTGAGCCACCCAGGCGCCCCGTAACTGAAATTCTTATACATTGCTACTAAGACTGTAAATTGGTACTGGCACTTTGCAAAACTATTTAATAATATCTACCAAGCTTACCATATGAACATCTTTGATCCAGCAATTCTAACTATAGGTATGGAATTAATGTAACTGTATATACTGATCAAAAGACATTACAAGAAAATTCATAGTAGTACTCTTTCTAAGACAGAACTGGAAACAACCTAAATGTCATGTCTGTCAATAGAAAAGATAATAAACTGTGGTATAATCACAATCACTATAAGCAATGAGATGAGTGAAATACTGCTACATGCAAAACATGGATAAATCTCACAAATGTAAAAAGTTTATAAACACAAAAGAATATATGCTATACTACTCAATTTATATAAAATCTAATTTACATAGAATCAAAAATTCAAAAATAATCTGTGGTATAAAAAGGTAGGATAATGTTTATTTGGGGGAGAGGTGGCATGGGTATTACATTGGGAGCATGGAAAAGGACTTCTAGGACACTGACAATATTCTGTTCTCAAATCTAAAATGGATTACAAGGGTGCCTGGGTGGCCCAGTCTGTTAACCATCCAACTCTTGATTTTGGCTCAGGTCATAATGTCAGGGTCATCGAACCCACAACCAGTTCCTCGCCCAGCCAGTCTGCTCAGGAGTCTGCTTGAGATTCTTTCTCTCCCTCTGCCCCTCCCTTCACACACACTCTCTCTCTAAAATACATAAATAAATCTTTTTTAAAAAAATTAAATAAAGATGGATTACATAGGGATTATGGGAATAGTACTAATGTACTAATAGGTATTAACACATAGTATCACACATATACATACCTATTAATATAATAACTACTAATACATAGGTACTACTTGTTAAAATTCACTGAGATAAGACTTATGATGCCAAGCTTTATGTATGTTATACTTCAATATGTTATCCTTAATTGTATACTTAAGAAAAAAAGTAATTCAAATACAGGAAAACTCGTTACTAAAACTTTCATTTTAACATTAAAAAGGATCATGCTTAAATATATTTTGATACAAACAAACAGTATTAGGCAAAGTTAAATCCACATTAGATACCTCATAATGGTATATTGCCAACCGCTGCCCTCCCCCCTCACCTATTACATCATCGTAGACTCAATATCTCTTAACCCCCTACACTAGATGGAACAATGTGACTGAGCCAGGACCTAGTCCTGTCTCATCTGTTCCGTCTCCCTGTGACTAACAACTCATGACCACTGAAGTCAGAGACATGATGGGAATTCATGCTTCTGCCTCTTTGGTATGTGTATTTTTATATGTCTCAGGGTTTTGTCACCATTTTTCACTTTTCCTATTATGTAAATATTAATCATATATATCATTTTTAAGCTTTTCAATAATTAAAAAAATCTGAATACTTGAGTCTCTCTTCATATAAAAAGCTTTTTCATCCTCAATTACCACAGGCATTATTCTAAAACTCATAACACTTTTAAGTTCCTTAAAGCAATTAAACTAAATACAGATATTATCTCAAAAACAACTACACATGATTTTATCCTAAAATTTTCTGTCATGTTCCTATTTCTGTCATTAATAAGCAGGATAAGCTTTCTGCTGGGAACTTTCCTCTTATATCTAAATCTTAATAAGTAACACTAAAATGTGTATTTATTCTTGCTTTACTGTTAAAGAAATTATATGAAAACTCAAGTTATTAGCACTGCTGCCTATACAATAACAAGCAATTCACTTATGTACTTGATTCATTTACTATTTCAATATTTATACAGGTTTTTTATTTCTGTGACAGTTCACATCAATGTCACCTGCCTCCCTAAGGTAGGTGTCAAATATTCACTTTCTTCTCTAAGAATCACATACAAACCTTACATAGAAGTGCTTTAAGAACCATGAGAGACTATGCACTCCAGGAAACAAACTGAGGGTTTTAGAGGGGAGGGGAGAGGGGGATGTGTGAGCCTGGTGATGAGTATTAAGGAGGGCCTGGATTGCATGGTGCACTGGGTGTTATATGCAAACAATGAATCATGGAACACTACCTCAAAAACTAATGATGTGCTGTATGGTGACTAATATTAAAAAAAATATCAAAAGATGATAAAAAAAAATACATAAAAATAAAAAAACAAAAATAATTAAGAAAATTTAAAAACAAAAGAAGTGCCTTATGAAAGCTGTTTTTATAACTATGAAACACCAACATCACAGGGAATTAGAAAAGGAGAAAATTGACCATATTTTACAAAAGGAAAACTGAACCAAGAGGAAATTTAATAAATTTTCCAATATAGTGATTCACTAAAAGCATTAAAAACAGAAGCTAAGGTTTTCTGAACTCTAATCTACGGGTTCTTCCTCTATGTATTACTTCCCCTATAAGCACCAGGTGGACAGAAGCCTCACTACTAAATTATGGTTTTTCAACATGTTTCACAAACAACACTCACTAAACATGTAATTAAGTTTAGGAAAACCAGAGTTAAATGAAAAAGTTCTTTCATAAGTTTCAATAGTTTCAATAAAAACTTTCAAAAGTTTCAATAAAAACTTAGGAATCTTATACCATGTACATTCTGGATTTCTAAGAACATGGATCCAAATTATTTAACTATCAAAAAAAGTCACAGAACACTAATTCTTATGATTGAACAGTGCAGGGCACAATTTAGGAAATACTGTAAAACACTTAAGTGGACACTGGTTGGTTAGTAATTCCCTCTTCTTGTTCAAACTGCTTTCTTCTAATGATAAAATCTCTACCTTAATCTTGTAGATTTTGATTAAATATATTAATGTATTTTAAAATAAAGCATAACTTACTTTTGAATACACTTATGTAAAAACCAAGAATCCCAAGCTAAATGACCTTTTAGAAACACATCTAAATATTTACTATTAGGAACAAAAATATTTTCATTCAAATTACTCCTCTTTGCTATTTTGAAAAAGCTGCTACTTTGCTATGCCTTCTACTTGCTACCGTTCTCTTGAAGGATTTAGCCTCAAATTTCCCATAAACCAAACTCATTTTAAGCTCTTTAAAACTTTCAACTTAAAACTCCTTTAAACCACTTGCAATTTTTTGTCAGGCATATAAGGTACTTAGAAGTTGCTACTTTGTCTTAACAACAAGTAAAAAGTCAACAATTCCTCTCAGATCCATCAGAGAAATGAGGTCATAGGGCAAACCACTGCCCCCAAAACTGAGAGAAGAGCTAATGAGAATCCTAACTTACCTGAGAAGAAACCTCCCTGTGGAAACAGCACCACAGTAGGAAAACCTAAATTGCCATTAAGGAATTACTGGATGTACAGTGTGAACAACTCTTAAGAGTTAAAAACTCCAGTGGGTCCTAGTAATGGAGGGGAGGAAGCAACACCTTTGCGAGTTTTACTTTCAAGACCTCTATCAGGTCCTCAAAGTAAGCACCTGAGAAAATCACCTCATGCTTCTGGGATGGGGAGAGAAATGAACCACTTTGAAATACTCCAGAGCAATCTATTCTTAACAAGGACTGGACCCAAAAGAAGTTAATTTATCAATGCCTAACCTACTGGGGTCTTATCAAGAGTCCAAACTACCTAAGGAAGGGAAATACCCAACTCAACCCACCTCTAGTCTACAATGTAGGGGAAAGGAAATATTCTAGCCCTCTATAGCCATCCTGTCCCACCTAAAGGGATAAAAAATAAACTGATAAACAATGAGTTCACAATCCAGGGGCACAGGATCACCAAAAAACTAAGACCTAATCACAGGACTATAGAACCCTTCCTTTCCCCCAACACTTTAGCACGACATTGTTAAAGACCTATCTATCACAGTTACTTTTATCCAGTATATCATGTCTACCTTCCAATAAAAAATTACAAGGCACACTATCTTGTGTGGCAAAAACACACAATTTGAAAAGACAGAGTAAGCATCAGACCCAAAGTCCAATGTGGCAGGAATGATGGAATTATGAGACCAGAAATCTTTTCTTTTTAACCTGTTACTAATATGCTAAGAGTTTTAATGGAAAAAGTAGACAAGAAAAGAAGGACCATGTAAACAAACAAACAAACAAAAAAGAAATGTAAATTCTATAAAATAATCAAAAAGAAATGTTAGAGATTAAAAAACACTGTAACAGAAATGAAGACTGCCTGTGATGGACTCATTAGTAAATTGAAAATTACAGAAAACAATTAATGAACTTGATATAATAATAGAAACTTCCATACCTAAAAACCAAAAAGAAAAATTGTTAAAAAAAGAATGCAAAAGAACATCCAAGAACTGTGGGACAACTACAAGAGATATAATATATATGTAATGGAAATACCAAGGGAGAAGAAAAAGAGAAAGGAAGAAAAGCAATATTTAAGCAATAATGACTGCAAATTTCCCCAAATCAACATCAGATATTCTAGATACTCAGAAATACCAAGCAAGACAAACACCAAAAGAACTATACCTAAGCATATCATATCATGTTCAAATCTCAAAAATCAAACATTAAAAAAAAAAATCTTGTAAAGAAAAAATCTTGAAAGAAGCCAGAGGAGAAAAAACACCTTACCAATAGAGAGGCAAAGATGAGAATTAAATCCAACTTATCCTAGGAAACCACAAAAGAAAGAAGAGAGTGGAATGAAATATTTGAAGTGTTGAGAGAAACCACCAACCTAGCATTCTATACCCTGTGAAGTTATCCTTCAAAAGCACAGGGGAATTGGTTGAAAGTAGATGTGCTTTCCATGAAAAGTTAAAAGAAGTTCTTTGGAGAAAAAACAACTGACACAGGTCAAAAAATCAAATAGACATAAAGAAAGAAAGAACATTTGAGAATGATTAAGTGAAGGTAAAATAAAGTTTTATTTGTCTTATTCTTAACCACCCTACCATGTAAGTTTTTTTCAAAATAATAACAGCAACAATATATTTGATTACATATCCTTACCTATATATCGTATACCTATATAGACTTTAAGTAAAAGTGAAATGAATGGCAGCAATGATACAAGGGAAAAGAAAGAAGAACTAGAAATTTTTTGATTATAAAGTACTTGCAGTACTTTAGTATAGTATTTGAAAATGGACTTGGATTAGTTGCAAATGTATATTTGCAAATTCTAGGGAAAAAAATCAAAAAGGAAAATGTTAAGTATAAATTGATATGTTAATAAAAGAAAAAATGGAACCATAAAATGCTCAAAACCACAAAAGGCAAAGTGTGTTAGACAAAAACAGGAACAAGGAACAAGGGCAACAAATGGAACATAGTAACAAATAAGGTGGCTATTCATCCAACTACATCAATAATCACTTTAAAGGTCAAAGTTCTAATGCACCAATTAAAAGACAGAGATTTCCACAGTGGATCAAATAGAAAGACCCGACCGAATGTTGTCTACAAGAAACCAACTTTAAATAGAAAGATACATAAATATTAAAAGTAAAGAGATGGAGGTCTTGTAAGTTCTCACCACTAGGGGAAAAAAAAAACCACTCTAACTCAAAAAAAAAAAAAGAGTAAAGAGGTGTAGAAAGATACACCAGGCTAATACTATTTTAAAAATAATTTTTAGGGGCACCTGTGTGGCTCCATTGATTGTGTGTCTGCCTTCAGTTCAGGTCATGATCTCCAGGTACTGGGATCAAGGCCTGAATCGGACTCTCTGCTCAGCGGGGAGTCTCCTTCTCCCCCTCTCTCTCTGCCCTCACCCCCACCCCCCCGCTCATGTTCCCTCTCTCTCTTGCTCTCAAAATCTTTAAAAAAATAAAATAAAAAATAATTTTTAAAAAAGCTGGAGTAGCTATAATAATTTCCAAACAGCTTCAGAGCACAGTTATCAGAGTTAAAGAGAACATTACATAATGATACATCAGTTAGTACTCCAAGAAGACAGGACAACCCTTAGTGTGTATGTACCAAACAAGAGAGTGTCAAATAATGTGAAGCAAAACCTGATAGAAGTGCAAAGTGAAATACATGAATTCACAATTATAGTTAGAAACTGCAACAATCCTCTATTAGAAATGAACAGACACAGCAGGCAGAAAATCAGAAAATACGGGTGTCTCGGTGGCATAGATGGTTAAGCATTCAACTCTTGGTTTTGGCTCAGGTCATGATTTCAGGATCCTGTAATCGAGCCCCATGTTGGGCTCCACGGGGCTCCACGTTCAGCATGGGAATCTGCTTGAGATTCTCCCTCTCCTCCCTCTGCCCCTCCTGCTTGTGCTTTCTCTCTCTTTCTCAACTAAATAACAAAAATAAGATCTTAAAAAGAAAAAGAAAGGACACAGTTAAATTCAGCACCATCAATCAACTGGAAATAATTGACATCTATGGACTATTTCATCCAACAGCAGCAGATAACATTCTATTCAAGCTCACATGGTACATTTATCAATATAAACCACATTATGGGCCATAAAAAAAAAGGTAACAGATTTAAAATAAAGACCAATGTCTGAAAGAGACAACAATGGAATGAATATGGAAATCACTAATAGAAATGTTGTCTGAATATCTCAAAATGCTTGGAGATTAAACAGTACATTTCTAAATAACATGTATCAAAGAAGAAATCTCAAGAGAAATTTTAAATTATTTTTAACTAAATAAAAATGAAAATACAAATTACAGATGTATGGTATGCAGCAAAAACCATTCTTAGAGAAATTTATAGCACTGAATGCACAAATTAGCAAAGATCTAAAATCAATATCCTAAGGTTCAACCTTCAGACTAAAACAAGAAGAGCAAATTAAACCCAAAGCAAGAACAAGAAAAGCAGTAAAAATTAGAACTAAGTATCTAAAATTGAAAACAAGAAATCAATAAAGAAAAATCAATGAAACCAAAAGCTAATTCTTTGAAAAGATCAAAAACTTGATAAGCCTCTTAATGGGTTAAGATAAAAAAGAAGACTCAAATTACCAATATCACAAATTAAAGAGGGGACACCAAAGCACATCCTATAGACATTAAAATGATTACCAAGTAACACTATGAACAAATCTACACCCACTAATTTAAAAACTTAGATGAAACAAAAACCAATTTCTTGGAAAACACAATTTGCCCAAACTCATACAAGAATAGATATTCTGAAGAGAATGTACTTATTAAAGAAATCAGTAATTAATAACCTTCCAAAACAAAAAGCACTAGGCCCAAAGGGGGTTCACTAGTGAATTCTACCAAATGTTTAATGAAGAAATCATACCAATTCTCTACAGTCTCTTCCAAAAAGCAGTAGAGGGAATAATTCCTAACTGCTTTTGAGACCAAAACCAAAGAATTACAAGAAAACTGCAGACCAGTAACTCATGAACACAGATGCAAAAATCCTCATCAACATATTAGCAAATCAAATCCAACAAGGTACAAAAATAAGTATACATCATGACTAAGTAATATTTATCCCAGATATGCACAGGTAGTTCAATGTTTGAAAATCAATTAATGTAACTTATCACATCAACAAGTCAAAGAGGAAAATCACATGATCCATACAGATGCCAAAAAAAATCTTACAATAAGGCAAGGATATCTTCTCTCCCCATGCCCTTTCATCATACTGTAAAGTTTTAACTAACACATTAGACAAGAGGGGAAAAAAGGTATAGAATTAGGAAAGAAGAAATAAAACTGTCAATGTTCTCAGATGACATGATTTTCTGTAGAGAAAATCAAAAAGAATCGGGGAAAAACCAAACTCCTGTAATAAGACATTATACAGCAAGGTTGCAAGATACAAGGTTAATACACAAAGGCTAACAGCTTTCCTATTACTGGCTATGAACAATTGGAATTTGAAAATTAAAACAAATCACCATTTATTTTAGCACCCAAAGAAATGAAAGACCCAGTTATAAACCTAACAAAATACGTACAAGATATATATGAGAAGAAAAACTACAAAACTCTGATCAACAAAATCAAAGAGCTAAATAAGTGGAGAGAATATCTCTATGTTCATAGACAGGAAGACTCAATATTGTCAAGATGTCGTATCTTCCCAACTTGATCTACAATCTAGGCAACTGAAATCACAACTCCAGCAAATTACTTTGTAAAAACTAAGAAGTTAATTCTAAGGTTTACATGGAGAGGCCAAAGACCCAGAATAACCAACTCAATGTTTAAAGAAGAAGAAAGTTTGAAGACTGATATTACCTGACTTCAAAATTCATGGTAAAAAAAAAAAAAAAAAAAAAAAAAGGGC